>APFE030842544.1:10441-31962 GCA_000404065.3 Pinus taeda | reverse complement strand
AAATGATAAAGTACTTCACCCTTCCTATATGATTTAACACCCTTATCTATTACAGGCTTCATACTTTAGGGGGCAATCTGTTACACTGAAATTTGTCGCCATGACTACCTGCAGTTAATATGGCTCCATCAATAGTCATATTGTCCTCCTTGTCAAGCCTCATACCTATGCTCTTCATGTCAAACTTCAAAAAGAGAGAAAGTCACTTAAAAACATGTTTATCTCTGGGTACGCAAGTTCTCTCTACCTTGCCTGCATGTATGCACTCTAAACAAACTGTACCTGCGTACTTGTACGCTCTGTAACCCAAAGGATGGGTGCGTACCCCTGTAAAGGTCAAAAGGCGCGAGTTTCATCTTAAAAAAGTTACTTGTGGTCACTTCTAGAGCTTCTAGAAGAGTGTTTGACGTGTATTGAGCGCCTCCAGATGGTTCATGCATCCCTATGATAGAGGAACTTATCCCATCAAGAGAGGAGCTACCCCATCCAAAAGAGGGAGTATCCCATTGATGTTGGAACTGAATAACTTCCTCTAGAACACTATAAATGCAGGCATTGGGCCAGAGGAGGGGAGGTTGAAAGCTGAACATTCCAAAGGGTAAATGCTGCTGGAATTAGGACTTCCATTGTTGACTTGTGAGGAGAGATCACTATCCTTTCTTGTTGCCATATTGGGAGTGGGTGAGCTTGTCAAGGTAGAGGAAATCTCTTGCTGGACCCTGGGAGGAGCTTGCACAACACCAAGGCTCAGGTTGTAATGGTTCCTTTGATTACTTAATACAAATAAGTCCATTCTTCTCAATGATTTGTTGCTAATGAATTATTTCATGTACTCCTTGGTCTATGTGATGAATATGCTTTGTTTTATGATGAATATTCAGGTGTTATGTAATTGTTTGATTTGTTAGTGTATGCAGGTCTTAAAGTGAAGGAGGAGCTCATTTGGATCAGCAAGGCTGGACTGCTACAACAAGCGTTGGACCTAAGGTAAGACCGGAAAACACTTGATCTCTCATAGAATAATGTGTATTTAGAGAAGGATTGCTCTTGTTTGGTTTGTTTGTCACTAGAGAGTCTTAGACTGCTAGGGAGGTTAGGTTTGTCCGCAAAAATAACTCTTTCCGCATGACAAATTTTTCCTCTACTTTGACAAGCTCACCCACTCCCAATATGGCAACAAGGAAGGATAGTGATCTCTCCTCACAAGTCAACAATGGAAGTCCTAATTCCAGTAGCATTTACCCTTTAGAATCTTCAGCTTTCAACCTCTCCTCTTCTGGCCCAAGGCCTGTATTTATAGTGTTCTAGAGGAAGTTATTCAGTTCCAACATCAATGGGATACTCCCTCTTTTGGATGGGGTAGCTCCTCTCTTGATGGGATAAGCTCCTCTATCATAGGGATGCATGAACCATCTGGAGGCACTCAGTACACATCAAACACTCTTCTAGAAGGCTCTAGAAGTGACCACAAGTAACTTTTTAAAGATGAAACTCGCGCCTTTTGACCTTTATAGGGGTACGCACCCAACCTTTGGCTCACAGAGCGTACAAGTACGCAGGTACAGTGTGTTTGGAGTGCGTACACGCAGGCAAGGTAGAGAGAACCTGCGTACCCAGAGATAAACATGTTTTTAAGTGACTTTCTCTCTTTTTGAAGTTTGACATGAAGAGCAGAGGTATGAGGCTTGACAAGGAGGACAATATGACTATTGATGGAGCCATATTAACTGCAGATAGTCATGGTGAAAAATTTCAGTGCAACAGATGAGTCACCTTTAAGCTCTTTTCTGACTCGTAAAATATGAAAATATTGCCGAGTATTTTTTCCCTTTTTGACTCGTTAAAGAGAATAAAAATGGAGGTCTACTTTCAGCTCTTTTCTGACCATTCAAAGATGAAAATATTGTCGAGTTATTCCTCTTGACTCGTTAAATGTAAATAAGAGGTGGTTTCCTTTAAGCTCTTTTCTGACTGTGTAAAGATGAAAAGATCGTCGGGCCCTTGTCGTTTCAGGCTCGTTAACGGTTACGAAACAACGTGATTTCAGTCGCTTTTTTACATTTTCAGGTCGAGGTCACTAATCATGAAAAGTACTCCTCGATCGTATTGGTCGGGTGGTTCTTTAGAGTATTGTTTTATACGTTTTCGGGCTCGAGAGAGACAACTTTACGAAAAAGGACCCCCTTGGAGTTTTCTTTTCTGTTGTCTTATCAAACTCTCTAAACATGAAAAGACGCCAAGTTATCCCTTTGTCAGACTTGTTAAAACTTGATGACAATGGATTCAGTCGAAATGATGTTACTCGAGTTTCTCCTTCCTAGGGCTCATTAAATGTACTAGGATGGATTCGCCCGAAGGGCGAACTTATGTTACAAGCATATGCTATCCCCTTCAAGCTTGTTAATAAAAATAATTGGGTACTCGCCAAAAATGGTGGGGAAAATGGAACCAGAATCATTGTCGTGTCGACAGTATGTCGCTCTTGAACATGGCACTTGTCTGCATTCATGTTTGGGTGGGGACCTCTCATCTCATTTCTCACTTGCCTCCGTGGGTTTGGGTGATCCTGTTTGACCTCTCATCTTCTCTTGCCTTGTCACCATGACCTCTGATCGATTGATGTCAAATACTGCCAAGTCCACTGTCGTGTCGCCGATATGTCCAAGTGAAGTTGACCTCTACAAAATATCAGCCTCCCTCTGATAACTCATATAATCCTGATTCACAAAAACATTATCTTCCTCTGTCTTGCGTCGATGATGTGGGAAACACTATGGCCCACCTTCAATCAAGGTCACTTCCTGTCGACTTCAGCTCATTATCCAAGAAGTTGATCTAGAGACTCCCTTTGGGTGCCTTGGAGCCTGCATGCCTCAATGCCAGGTTCCTCGTGTTCGACGTGAGGTTTTCATCATTGGCCTCCGATCGAATGATTCTACGAGTGTTCGACGCCGGCTCACTAATTTGCATGTCGTAGATTGTACCTATAGTGCCTTGAGGGCCATTGTCATTATTGGTGGTACCTCTCACGTCTGTTAACAACTTTCATCATTGGATAGTAATCAGACGATGTTCCTGCATGTTTGACTTCGACTCCTATATTCGCATGCTTGAACTTGTACTTTGATTGGATCGAGATGGAGCGTAAGACCCTGGATTTTGTCTGTTGGGATCCAGGCTGCTATTTTGTGGATTATTATGATTATTACATGACTCATTCACTAGATGGATGTGACCATGCCTGAGTCTATTTATCGATCATCACTGGATGGCTGCGTCCATACCTTGGATCTAGATTATTCTGTACTTTGCTATGGATTGCTGCACCCATACCACGTATATCATGTATTTGAGATATCAGTTGTACTTCTCCAAGCCGGTTTTCCGGCGGCAGTTTTTTTGGTTGGACATGTTCTCGTAAAGCATTTCACCCCTCTCTCTCTCTCGGGCCTCATGCTTTAGGGGGCACCTGTTACACATCAATTTGTCATCGTCCTTGCTGGCTCTCTCTCGCATCTTGGAGGACTCATTCCAGGACCTATGAGAAGTAACATGGCCTACAAACACTTGCATTACATTCCCCTGAACATGAGCTTTATTTGCCCTGAAGACATCTCCTGCTAAAAACCCCTAAAAATAGCCCTTTTTCCATTGGTGTGGTTCCATAGTGCAACCCTCGTGGCAATAGGGGAAATCCTCCCAAGAGGGCACGCCAATTGGTGCTCTGTCATAGAGTCCCACCCACGCCAACCATAATCATTGGTGTTTTTTAACAAACAAATGATGGAAGTTTCGTCCTAACAAATTCCTAGACTGCATCTATCTTGAGCTGGGTGGTTTGGCTACAGATTTCCATAGAGAGGAAGTGGTTTGCCACCTCTCATGGAAGCTTCCTTGATGATATAGCCAATCCAATGATTATTGTGGATGATACCAAATCCCCTTCCTCCATCTATAAAAGCTTGCCCATTTTCCTTTGCAAGCTAGTTCCATAGTTTTTAGTTCCAGAGATTCAGAATTGTCAAGTTTCCAAGAGCTTCAAGCTGCAAGATCCTTCTTAATTCCCATAAGGCAAAATCCAAGTAAGGATATTCTTGTCCAATAACCAAAGAGAGAGAGGCTTCTTCCCATTCCCAACAAGCTTTGCAAGACATCTGTTGCTGACTACCCAGCCAAAGGAGAATCTAGCGTCAAAACTTTGGTTGTATTATTCTTTGATTAATCATTAATAAATGACTATTGGTTATGGTTCCACTCTTATTGTTATTTGTGATGATGATGATTTATATCCTTTCTGATTGATATATAGTTGCATATCCTAGATTTTATGTTTGTGTTTGTGTCATTTCTTGTATGTGCAAGTGTCCATTCGCGGAGATCATGGGGATTGTGATCTACCGGAGCAAAGGAATGGGAGCACCACCTCTTCTACAAGCACTAGCGTTGGAATTGAGGTAGGCCTTCATCATTGGTCTATTAATTTGCAATTAGGAACTTGCATTGTAGCATTGTATGATTGTTGTTAGACTCGGTCTGGGCTAGTAGGGATTGCCTCTGTCCGCAGAGGGGATTTACCTCATCAACAATGACCTAGTCAAAGCATGGTCTTTGAAAATTTCTTTTATTTAAGGCTTTAAAGCCTCATTATTGTAAATATGTTTTTTCCAGTTTTTATTTTCATTGCAAAATAGACTCCATGCCTAATGGAACACTAGGAGGAAGATTTGATTTTGGTTTTATAAGAAAGGCATTAGTTCTTGAAACCTCACAGAGAGGATTTTATCCCCAGAAGGAGCTAGTCTTAGCGTTGTGGGAAAATGATCAAAGAATTGATCCAAATATGCTCTTTAACACTCCCGAAGTCTTCAAAATTTGCCTAAGGATCATGCAAAAATAACAACAATCGCATGCCAAGAGCCCTTAAAAGGGAGGAAAAACACTATCAGGAGGCTAAAACAGAGAAAAATAGTGGAAAAAACCATTATCGTAGGCTTGAACATAGCAATGCATAGCAGCCGTTAGATCTGGCCAATCAGTGACCCAGATCTAAGTGGAAAATCGCAAATTGGCAAGGAAAGAGTACTTAAGGTTGGGGAGAAGGCACCACCAATCAGCGATCTCCGATGATAGGATCGACGGGTCGCAATTGGTGGATGAAACCAGAGGCAAATCGGTGCAGATATTATGGAATTGATGATTGCAATTAGCGATGCAATGTGCACCATCAATTTGGTGCACAGATCGATGGCCCACATCGCGTCGCCAGATCACTATCGGAGAAACCTTAATGGGCGGGGCCTTTACACATATATGTGTGCGACCTGATTAGCGGACTTGATGGAATTATAAGTGATATTTCATAACATTTCAAAATCTGCAGGAAGGCCATTTTTAATGTATTTTGTGTAGTCTCGTTGTATAACGAGAATATAAAGGGAGCCTTGGGTAGCACTGATGCGATAAAGCCTGGAATCGAAGGGGTTCGGGAAGGGAAATATATAATATTTGAAGTCCGCCAAAGCAATTTTTTAATGTATTTCTAGCGATTTTTGTATTTCTAAAATACAAAGAAAATACACGGGATCAAGCCACTAGAAACTTGCGATTTAGTGACCCAGAGGTCAGACATGATTGAGAAATAGGCCATGCTTAATGACTTTTGAAGTTTAGAAGAACAAAAATAGGCGAGATTTCTCACAGTTGCAGCATTTTTCTGTGTTTAATAGAAAAATAGTCATTGTTTGCACTTTAAAGGGAAAACAAAGGCCTGAATAGCCATTCCAACACAAAATAGAGACCGGTAAGGGAAACAAAAGGGCCCAGCATGATGCAGCCACAAACAAATGGAAACGTCATGGAGTAGACATCGCTTAGCTAAAAATGACAGAATTGATTATGGGGAATCTTTGGCACAAGAGAGCTCCCTACCATCGCAGCCAAAATATCTAAATGTGGTTACTCTTCTCCCAGAAGAAGGAACCTCCAAGCCCATGCTTGCCTAGTCACGGTATCATTCAGTTAACAAGACGGGGAGGATAGATTGAGACTTTGAGCCTTTGAGAGCTCAGGAGCATTGTAAAAGGCCTATAAAAGGTTGAAAACTAAATGTAACAAGGGTTCAAATTCTAGAGACTTTTGGTACTATGTTCCTTGCAGTTTCTCATCTTCATTCTAGTAATACAAGCTTCTTTTGTTGTTATATGTTCAATGTTCATTTTCTCTTCTTTTCTAAGCTTGTACTTAAACAAGTTGTTCAGGTTTCTTTTGTGTCTAATGCTAGATAATTTTCATCTTATATCTGCGTTGATCAATTATATTTGCAAGCTTCATTTACTGCCTGTAGCTATCCATTCATATATGTTTATATATATGCATCTGTTGGTATGGTCAATATTCTCCATCTATCCATTGAATCTCTAAACTATTGAGCATTAGTGGTCTAAAGCCTTGTTAAGCTGAGGGTGTTCATGCATGTTTGGAGTGAAAACATAGTTGAAACGATTATTTGGCTTGATCCAAACCATCATCCATTCCAATAGTTTAGAGAACAATATTGAAGACTATATGTTACTAGGAATCTCCTAGTTATGATCTAGGAGATTTTTCTGGAGCGATAACATAAGTCGCATCATTTCCAGGGAGAGGAGACTAAAGCTTAGTTTCCTTGGGAGACAACACAGATCCAAGTTTGATGATAGACAAATTCTGGGCACTTTTTTGGTTGTAATCATCTATCTGGCAACTCTACTGGGGGCTAAACCTTTTTGGTGACTCCACTTCATAGTTCTGGCTCAATTTGTGAGGCATACTCAGAGAAATCCTCAAAAGTCACAAGCTGACCCAGTACCTAACCTTGAAATAATAATCAAAGAAAGAAAGGTATTGTAGAAAGGAGCATCACGTTCAGGGAAACCTAAACAATCTTCTATGTCGCTTCAAGAAAATCCTACAATAAAACAAATAAATGTTGAGATTATAGCATCTAATACTAGCAATGAAGAAAAACTCTCAGAGTTTCATAATGATCCTTATTATTTAGGTTCTCCTTTTGTTGTAAGCCCAAAGGAAACCTCACCTTTTATCGATCATACTCCTTTAGGCTTGCCAGTCACTCCTTAGCCCTTAATCATTCATATAACCAGTACTCTTATAGCCACCATAGCTATGGCAGGTCCACAAGTAGCTACCAAAATGGAAAGAATCATAGCTACTAGGTATGGACCTCTAGTACTGCCCACCCCTTTGAATGCCATGCCTACTGGAGAATATTAGAAGTATATGCCTAATTTTACTAGGACTGAAGGTGCTACATCTAAAGAACATCTTGAATCATTTTATAGCTATGCTGATAACTTGGACAATAGTGAAGATGATGTCTGGATGAGAGTCTTTGTCCAAAGCCTAGATGGAGAGGCTAGAAATTGGTTTAGAGAACTGACCGCAAGATCCATAGCAGATATTGAGGCTTTAGATGAAGCATTCCTAAAGCATTGAGCGGATAAGAAGGACCTCCTCTACTATCACACTGCGTTTGGCAACTTAAAGAGGGAAAATGGTGAGTTGTTGTCTGACTTTAATAAGAGGTTTAACTGCATGTACAATAGGATACCAGCTGAAGTAAAACGCACCACTACCTCTACTAGACTCCTCTATGCCAGTGCCTTTGATTCTGACTTCTGCCTACTATTAAGGGAGAGGCGATTTTCTAGTTTCGCTGATATATAGGACGTAGCGTTGGAAGTAGAATCAAACACCATGGCTGCAGAGAAGCTCAAGGGAAATGTTGATAAAAGAAGACAGAGGGGCAAATCTTCATCATCCTCAAATCCCAAGATCGATAAAATAACCAATATGATAGATTCATTAGCCTCTGAAACCTCCATATTAAAAGTTGAGCAGCACCCTGGGAAAGCGAGGGTTCCTAGTACCTTTTTTCTTAGAAATCCAAATCAATATATAAGAGCTAATGAACAATTGCATATTTTGCAAAGAAGCAAAGATGCCCATGAAGACCAAAGGGTGAAGACCCCCTTTCAAAATGTATTCATGGAAGAAGAGCAGTTTGATTAAGATGTTGAGATCCATTGTATGGAAGACAAAGGAAGTGCCACTTTTTTAACCTTATCTGCCTATGAAAAGTCATTATTCAATGACTAGATCAACGAAGAGTGGGACAGTGAAGTTGTTCTACAAACTGAAGATGAGTACAAATATAATCTAAGGTAAAAGCTGAATAATTCCAAGGAAAATCCTATTCAAAGAGATGTTGTCCCTACAGAACAACAAGCTAATAAGCAGAAGCAACTAGTAGTTGATCCTATCATCCTCAAAGCTCCAGCTCATGAGGTAAGAGGCCTTGACAAGTCTCCTTCTCCTTTCAGTTTTCAATCAGAAATTCAAAACCTAAGAACACATATGCCTCTGATTGAACTAGTGAAGAATGAGTCCTTCAAGAAATATATCCTTGAGGCCCTTGAGCCTAAAGCCATCCAAGCCTCCACTGACTATCTAAATCTGCAAGATGACCAACCAGCTGTTATTCTTAGCCCAATGATTAAAAACTGTGAAGACAGCTCCCTATCATTCTATGTCTCTCTGACTATTCATGACAAAATCCTTCACAATTGCCTTGTGGACACTGGAGCTAGCCATAATCTATTTCCCAAAGCTGTCATGGATAAATTGGGTCTTGACATTAGCAAGCCCTATCATGACCTGTTTTCTTTTGACTCTAGAAAGGTGAAATGTCTGAGATTAATCAAGGACCTAGCCATCACTTTGCCTCAGCTGCCCATGAAGAGCATGATGATGGATATTATGGTAGCAGATATACCCCCCAAGTTTGGCATGTTGTTTTCCAAAGGTTGGATCAAGAGATTAGGTGGAACATTGCAAAATGATTCGTCCTATGCTACTATCCCAATTTTTTGAGGTGAAAATAGGAGATTGCATAGAGAGGCTCATTTGGCTTATATTATCAGTGATGAAAGGAATCCCACTAATCATCCCATCTATGCTATAGACATTGATTTTGGAGCTTGTTTTCTTGAGATTGGAGGATCTCAGTTGGCCTCCACGCGACTTAAAAAACTAGTTGGCTAGATAACAAAGGAAACAGTCTCACAAATTTAGGACATGTTCTTTAATGGGGCTTTCTCTAAAGAAGCTGCAAGAGTAGGTGTAATCCTTGTGTCCCCCACACAGGAATGCATTCATTCATCTTTCATCTTAACTTTTCAGGTCAACAAAACCTTCCAAGAAAAACATCCAAGGCCAAAAGCATATAGAGATGAGGTGAAATATAGAACATCTGTGCCTAACAAAGTCAAATGCTGCAAAGTTTTTGAAGAGGATGATCAAATTAACAGGATTTTGCAAGTCTTTGATGGCCTAGTCAATGGGTGGTTTTTGAAACTTTCTTTCATTTAAGGCTTTAAAGCCTTGTTATTGTAAATATGTTTCTTCCTGTTTTTATTTGCATTGCAAAATAGATTCCATGCCCAATGGAACACTAGGAGGAAGATTTTATTTTGATTTTATAGGAAAGGCATTGTTCTATAGTTCTTGAAACCTCACAGGGAGGCTTTCATCACTAGAAGGAGCCAGTTTTAGCCTTGTGGGAAAATGATCCAAAAATGGATCCAAATATGCTCTTTAATGCTCCCAAAGTCTTCAAAATTTGCCTAAGGATCACGCAAAAATCACAATAATCTCATGCCAAGAGCCCTTAAAAGAGAGGAAGAACAATATCGGGATGCTAAAATAGAGAAAAATAGTGAAAGAACCATTATCACAGGCTTGAAAATAACAATGCACAACAACCGTTAGATATGGCCGATCAGGCATTGGAAATCGTTAAGCGGAGAGGACTTCAAGTTGGGTAGAAGGCACCACCGATCAACGATTTCCGATGATTAGATTGGCGAGTTGCGATCGGTAGACGAAACTAGAGGCAAATTGGCATAGGAAAGTATGTAATTGCTGATTGCATTCAACGATGCAATGTGGATTGTCGATCTAGTGCGCACGGCCCACATCGTGTCGCCAGATCGCTATTTGAGAAACCTTAAGGGGTGGGTACTTTACACATATATGTGTGCGACCCAATTAGGAAACCCAAGGACATTATAAGTGATATTTCATAAGATTTCAAAATCCGTAGGAAGGCCATTTTTAATATATTTTGTGTATTTTCGTCATATAATGAAAATACAAAGGGAGCCTTGGGCAGCATCGATGCGATAAAGCTCGAACCCAAATGGGTTAGGGAAGGGAAATATATAATATTTGAAGTCCGCCAAAGCAATTTTTTAATGTATTTCTGGTGATTTTTGCATTTCTAAAATACAAAGAAAATACACGGGACCAGGCCACTAGCAACTTACTATAGAGACCCAGAGGTCAGAATCGATTGATAAATAGGCCATGTTTAAGGACTTTTGAAATCTGACAGAATAGAAATAGGTGAGATTTCTCATAATTGTGGCATTTTTCTATGTTTAATAGAAAAATAATCATTGTTTTCACTTTAAAGGGAAAACAAAGACCCGAATAGCCATTCCAACACATAACAAAGAGACCGGAAAGGGAAACAAAAGGGGCCAACACGATGAAGCCACAAACAAACAAAAACATCATGGAGCAGACAATGCTCAGCCAAAAGCAACATAATTGATTATGGGGCATCTCCGGCACGAGAGAGCTCCCTGCCAGCGTAGCCAAAATATCTGAATTCGGTTACTCTTCTGTTAGAAGGAGGAACCTCTGAGCCCATGCTTGCCTAGTCATGGAATGAGTTAGTTAACAAGACAAGGAGGATAGATTAAGACTCCAAGCCTTTGAGAGCTCAGGAGCATTGTAAAAGGCCTATAAAAGTCTGAAAACTAAATGTAACAAGGGTTCAACTTCTGGAGACTGTTGATACTATGTTCCTTGCAGCTTCTCATCTTCATTCGAGTAATACAAGTTTCTTTTGTTGTTATATGTTCAATGTTCATTTTCTCTTCTGTTCTAAGCTTGCATTTGAATAGGTTGTTCAAGTCTCTTTTGTGTCTAATGCCAGATAACTATCATCTTATCTTTGTGTTGATAAATTACATTTGCAAGCTTCATTTACTACCTGTAGCTAGCCATTCATATGTGTTTATATATATGCATTTGTTGGTATGGTCAATATTCTCCATGTATCCATTAAATCTACAAACTATTGAGCATTACTAGTCAAAAGCCTTGTCAAGCTGAGGGTGTTCATGCATGTCTAGAGTGAAAACATAGTGAAACAGTTATCTGGATTGATCGAAACCATAATCCATTCCAATAGTTTAGAGAAAAATATTGAAGATTATATGTTACTAGGCATATCCGAGTAACAACCTAGGAGAGTTTCCTAGAGTGATAACAAGGCCTAAATATTTTCAATGAACAAGGTGAGCTTCTTGTTGTTCTAAATAAACATTCGAACTCTTTCTTTACCCAACTAGGCATGCAACTTCATCTTCTTTACCAAAATAAGCGATGACCCTTTGTATCACATTACCCATTCTTGCAAGGAAAGGATGTAATTTTTCACATTATTAAGAGTCTTGACAAATTCATTGCTTTGCTACTGCAAGCTACACAAGTGGAAAACTTCCTTATGTATGGTTATGAGCTCCTTATGGAGGTCTCACATGGTCTCTTCAAGTGTTAATACCTCACTAAGTATCGCTGCTATCATTTCCCCAAAGTATACTTATGCAGGAGATGCATTATGTGTTGCTCAGTTGTTACACAATAATTTGTCATTGACCTCATATCAGTCCCTGAGCAACATCTCCACTGTGTCATGCATCCAATTAACATGTCCATATCTTCCCACTCATTCAAGAAGATTAAAAAAGTGCTCTCAAACGCTGAAGATTGACCTTTCACCTATTTTTATGCATCGTTGCGAGTGAACCCCTTTATGTCCATGGTGATTCTTTATGCTAAACTATATCATCATGCCGTCATTGTAGGGGTACATCAGTTTCCTGTGACGATCAAATTTTAGGGCTCAATGTGACTCCTCAAGATATTTATTGCGATGATTTGTCTGGATACATTGCTTCCTTGTGACGTCGTCACTCATTCCGAATGTATGACTTGCGATGATCTAGATATGGCGAATTAGTTCAAGCAGTTGGCTTTCTGGGTGATTCTAGAACTATTTGTTGGGTCAATTTGGTTCACCTTTCCCCCTATGGGATGGTGGTTCCACCTTTTGGGAAACCTCCCTTGAGGATAAGCTCCTTCTCCCTCATTTCATGGAGGCTCCTCCTCCTATAAAATCACTCCCCATTGCTATGATTAGCTAGTTCTTGTTTTTGGATTGAAGCAAATTAGCTAGCTTTGGTGTGAGTTTGATAACTTTGTAGTGTGAATTGCTGATATTTAAGCAATTGGTTGTGGGTTTTCCTTAACCTTGTAGTAAATCTTGTGAGTGAGAGAGAGAGTTATCATCCATTTGGGAGATCCTTTTGAGAGTGAGTGCTTGAAGAAATATACCGGTTGGACCCTCCAAGAAGGCGTGCGATGTCAAGGCTTGGTTGTAAGCTTTGCTTTTGATTCATTTTAATACAATCAATGATAATTTCCTATATCTTGTGTAGAATATACTTGATAGTTTACGACTCCTTGACTTTGTAAATGAATAGATCATTGTTTTACTCTGTCACGTGTTCTATTGTTCTCTTGTGTTGCTTCAGGTAGACTACTAATTGGAGAGAAAGAAACAGTAACTGGAGCAGTGCAACGAAAGCTTCACCAAACATCAGTTTGAGGTAGGCTCTTTCAACGATGATTGTTTAAGGAAATTGATTGTTGCTTTGTTTTGCTATGACTAGACCCACTCTAGGGCTAGAAGGGTTTCCTATGTTCGCAGAGAGAACATTTCCTACATCACAAGTTGGCGACTCCACTGGGAGTCCTTTGTATGTGTTTGTTTTCTCTTGATCTGTTTTTCGACATAGTGTCTCCTGATTTTGGGGTTATGCTGTCAGCATTCTGCATTACCTGGATCAATCTAGGAGTTCCTCCTAATATCTAAAAGATTAGTTTGGTGTCCTTCATGTGTTTTCATTTAGTCTTTCACCTTAATTAAGATTGTCGTTGAAGATAGCTTAACATCTACGTCGACGTCACCCCTGTCCTCTTTAGTGAACCTGCATGTCGCAAATAACCTATCATATAGTCATGATGATTCCTTAAATTGGACCGCCACCAAAGATAGGTGTACACCTATGACGATGTTGCCCAGTTTTTGTCTTGGAACTTGCGACTATTGGCTTTTCATCTCAAGTTTCTTATTATAGAGCCGTGACAATTCCTGTACAAGTTGTTTTTACAAGTTTACTTCCTGAATCCATCAATATTGCTTATACCCTACTCCTTCTTATCTCTCATCAACTTGGTTTGACTACTTTTGGTTAAGGCTTGTTTATTTTTGGTTTCATTTAGTGAATGTTGTGTTTTAGACCATGTGATCTAGCTCCTTAAAGGTTTCATCACAAAGTCATTTGTTTGGGTTACCCGTCCATTCAAGATCCATCCGCAACCATCTGATTGGTTTGCTTGAGGCTGTTATACTACTTGTTCTCTTGTTGATTGGTCTTTAGTGTTTGGTCATTGAACCAATTCCTCACATTGATTCAATTTCTGCACTGTCAAACATAGATCACAATTGTTTGGATCAGTCAGGTTTACACTTGCTTGTTTGTCACTAAAATTCCAAAAAATCAAAAATATTGCATGTATATGGCATACAAAAGTGAAAGTGCACTTGTATCACTAAATTTTCCTGATTGAGAAATTGGAAAGAAAATTTTAAATCTTTTATCAGTAGTTGTGATATAGGTGTATTGATGCATTGTGTTTCTTAGTGCTTGCATTTGCTCGTCTTGGTTTGTTTTCATTTAGAATTGAACTCTTTATGCTTCTTTAAATAGTTGTTCATTGAAACAATTGGTGCTTTACTCATTGTAGATGTGCCTTGGGAATTGTTGAAATACATTCTGTAGGGCTTGAAAACTGAAACTTAATTCAATATTTACTCTAAAAATCAATTGAATGAACCTAACAATACACTGGAACTTAACGCACATTTATCTAGAGGCCTAGGCTAAAGACGTGCTCCGACATCGTTAAACCTAGTCACTATTGCTTTCACTTAAGGTTGGGTGATTCCTCCTTCTATGTTTCAATAGCTGCTAGTATGGACTTGTGCTCTCCATCCCATTGAGTATATATTAGGAGACGCCACTAGGTTATCATCCTACATCCATAGGAAGTCGAGTTTGTTGCCTTATGAACTATAATGTACCGAACACAACATTTGAGAAGATTGACTGTCGTACCAAAAGTCCTTGGTCATTTCTTTTTCATTTGATCATCAAGGTGTATATTTAGTTTTGTGGTTTGTCTGGTAAACCTCTTGTCTAGTACTCCAGAGTAGTCACTTTCATTCTTTTTTGACTCCTTAAAAGAAAATGATCATTTGAGCACTTGTCCTTTTGGACTCATTAAATATTCAAAGGTGACTAGAGTCATCTTTTGTCCTTTTTCTCAACTCTTTAAACATCAAAAGGTCAAGTTTCGTTCCTGTGTCTTAAAATTAATTCGTCTGTGCTCACATTTTCCCTATTAATCTTGACTATGTTTCTAGTTCATGTTGAGTTGTGACCCTACTCATTTATCTCTTTCTCCAGGATCTTGAGTTAAGTCATCCTGGCAGAATCACCAATCCCGTCCCCTATACCAAGCGACAAAAGCTCTGCATCCTCCATTTCTTCTGAGGTATCAGTTGTAAGTGGTACCCTTCGTATTATCCCGAGTGTTCAACCTCTTGATTCTAATGCTCTGGAAGGGGAACCTTATGATATCAATTTGAATCTAGTTTGGGAGCCTTCAGAAGAGGACTTCCAGGTTACTCCTTCTGGCGTTTCGGTTGTGATGTCCTCTTCCGACATGGATGAGATGACCCCAGTTACCGGTGAAGAGAACATTGTGTCAAGTTGAGAAGTTCCTCTCTACATGGGGGCTTTCCCCTTTCACTCATCTCTTGGCATGACATTGCCCCTACACTATCATGCCTTATCGGATATCATGATGTCCTTGTCTCTTAATCCGAGTTCTGTGTGGTCTCATTCTGTAGCCCCAACCTTAGAACCTTCCATACCTCAGATTCACAATGTATCAGTCACCTCCATTCCATCAATACCTACTATCTATGTGGCTTCTACAGCTCCTGATGTTAGTGTCGTTGCTGCCACCTTGGTGGTTACCACTATTACTGGGCACTTAGTTGGTCCCTCTAGTGGTGGTCCTTCAGCCTCGGTGTCTGGAGTCGTAAATCCCACAGGTACTATTCCACTCTCTTCTAGTTCCATTCTGGCAGGGTAGACGTATGAGCAATACATGTTTTCTCTTCAGAATCTGGATCTACATAATCCGTTAAATTATTACGATCCTCGAGGGACTCATATTTACCATACTGGGTCCCTCCCTCCTTAGCCTATAGTTAAATTTTCCGTACCATCATCTGTTGCCTGGGCTCGTGCTACTTACAATGGTGGCTAGGAGCAGCCTTCTGCTTTCAATGGACTGCCATTCCAAGGATAGTTGTATCAACGACAGTCGTACCAAGGGCAGTTGTACCAAGGGTAGCCATATCAAGGGTATCCATACCCAAGGCAGCCTTAT
This sequence comes from Pinus taeda, assembly GCA_000404065.3. Lineage (NCBI taxonomy): Eukaryota > Viridiplantae > Streptophyta > Pinopsida > Pinales > Pinaceae > Pinus > Pinus taeda. The sequence goes on along the minus strand of APFE030842544.1, from coordinate 16,245 downwards.
CAAGGATAGCCTGTTGGCCTACAACGACAACCCTTACAAGGAAAATCTTCAGCCTTTATAGGTTCCTCTTTTACTTACTTTGGGAAACCTTCCGGTCAACTGGGTCAGCCTCAAATCCAACCTGTCCAACCCGTTGCCCCACCAGGTCACCCCTCTTGATAGGTAAGCTAGCCTCAAATCCAGTAAGGCCAACCTACTGTCCAGCCTGGTCAACCCTCTGGTCAGGCAGGTCAGCGTCAACTTCCACTAGGTAAATTTGTTACCCAACAAGCTCAAACTTTTGGGCAAATAGGTCAACCTCAGTGTCAACAGGGCCAGCCTTCTAGTGAGGTGGGTCAACCTCAGTTTCAGCAAGGACATCTATCCGGTCAAATTAATCCATCTCCTAGTCAACTGGGCGCTCAAGCACTCATTGTTTCTCAAGCCCCACCCAGTTTCCAGCCTCAGGTTGGCCTCCAAACCCAACTTGGTCTCCAAACTCAAGTTGGAATTCAAGCCCAACCTACTTATCAAATGCAGCTTGGGCCTTAGGCGCAATTTCGAGCTCAATAGCAATATGGTCCTCAAGTCCTTTAGCAACCCCAACGGCATCCTCAAACTGCTCCATATCAAAATTATCAACAGCCGCAAGTGTTAGGACCCAGAATTGACCAATTTTGACCTTATATTTTCATCATAATATTATCCTTTTTTAGTCATAAGTTATAAGCTTTGATCATACAACGACTTAATCACCCCAAGATATGAGGTAACTTCCCGCATATCTATATGTTTAATTGTTCACTGCATATTTGTAAGTATCTTTGTATTTATCTTTGGAAATCTGACTAAATTTCTAAGTAATTGTCTTAAGCCCGCAGGAATTATAACCTATAGTTGCTGTGACACCAGAAATAGCAACTACGCAGTTGCTGCAACACCAAAAGCAGCAACTACGCAGTTGCTACAATCAGCAACAGAAACCATCTAAAGCGGGTATTTTACATCAGCGGGGAATAACAACGGCAACTATCTGAGGAACGCTGACGTGGCTGATCAAGCAATTGTCCAAAGCGGGTAGAATACAGTTACCAGGATTCAAAACCAGAATAGTATGGGGAAACAACATTTCTGTAATTCTTATTTTTGATTAAACAGGTTAACCGAATGAACCGTAACAATCTATTGTAATAGATTTATCCTCTATAAAGAGGAGACATCTACATTAGTTGGAGATAATGCTCTGTAAGAGAAATTTGTAAGAATATCAGCAAATCTGAACTTTACTGTACTCTAATTTTTGACAGATGAATAGAAGAACGTTCTGAGTATTTAAGTTATTCTCCGTGTTCTGGGGAATCTTGTGAGAGGGACTGGGCCCACCTTCCTCACAAGATTCACCCATTTACTTTGATGTCTAGTGTGTAAGTGTGGGATAATTTCTTTCTGCAGATACTCTGTTTGGATTCTGTAGCATTACCTCTTGCAATTTTGTTTTGCTAGCACTCTACTTTATTAAGTTATTTGAAGTTATGCAAGTGTGTTTCACCGGTGAATCTGAGTGCATTGTGTGTTAGCAATCTGATTCCAGGGGCAGGTGTTGAACGTCCTCACCTGGAGGATAGGGTCCTGATCCTCTGCCAACAGAGCATCCATTTCTTGCTTTCTAGATTTGTAATTTTAATTAATTCCTTTTATTTTATCAACACTGTGATAACCTAGTATAAGAATTAAGTATACTACAGCTCTCGATGCTTTTAGAAATAAAGTACAAACAGTACGCGATAGCCTTTGGAATAAAAAGACTTTCCCAGGTTGACAATTAATGTGGTACTTGATTGCTTAATTAATAAACAATTAAACTAGCCAACATTTTAGCGCCGTTGCCGGGGAAGGCAACTAAAGATTTCTAAGGCATTAATGATTTCTTTGCGAAAATAACAGGTGCATGAGAGGACGCAAGAAACCTAATTTCACAGGCGGTAAGGGAGGAAGAAGGACTTTCATTGACAAAATCATCTCAAAGGCTGAAACATCATAGAGGACGAGTTCCCGGAGACCTCAAATCCAGCACTCCTCACAAATGGATCGACAGACGGAGGAGGTATTGGGGCCTGAAAGGAAGCTGGAAGTATCAGAACACATTGAGGAACTGGTAGAAGAACCTGAAGAACCTGAAGATACAGAAGATAAAGTAAGTGACTCAGGAGAAAGACCAATGGAGGATAACAGAGCAGAAGGAAGGGGGGAGAACTCACTCTCTACCCTGGAATTCCCCATCGGGGACCTACCAAGAGGAACGAATCCTATGAAGAACATTCCCCTTTCAGCGCTACCCAATTTCCATGGGTTATCCTCTGAAGACCCAGATGAATTCCTCTTTGAATTTGATATATTATGCAGAAGTTATGATTATATGAGCCCTAATCAGAAACTAAAGATGTTTCGAGCAACACTAAAAGGGAATGCGTTGAGATGGTTCATGAGCTTAGGAGCTCAGGAAATCACCACCTGGGACCAGATGAAAGAAGGATTCTTGGCCAAATACCAAGATTACTGCCGAACAAGAGAAAGGAAGGAAGAGTTGTTTAAGATGGTTCAGAAGGAGGATGAGAGCTTAGAAGATTTTGTGGAAAGACTGCAGTATAATTTGCAGAGGTCTGATCACCCCAATATGAGTAAAGACATTCTGAAGACCATATTGTTGAAGGGGGTAAGAGATGACTGCTTGGACATGTTAAACATGTTAGGAAAAGGGGACATCTCCAAAGAACCATTTGATCAAATTGTCAATCTCTGCATGAGGTGCTCAAGAGGAGAAGGGAACAGATCAAAGAGCAGAGATAATGTGTATTCAAGAGTTCAGAAGTCGGCCAGTGGAGGAGCAACAAGAGCTGAAATAGGTAACTTATTAGAAGAATTTAAAACTGAAATGTTAAGTTCTTTTGCTTCACAAATCGATGCTCTGGAGGTTAAGAAGAAACAGGCGGAAGCAGAAGCTGCTTTAGCCATTTTCTGTTCTAAATGCAGAGGCAAACACCCACTCAGGGAATGCCCACTAGATAAAACACCTATCTGCACGATTTGTGAAATGGACCATGAAACCCAGCAATGTCCCTCTCTGCCTGGAATCAAAGCAGCATTGCAGACAACCGAAGAAGAGGCTGAAGCAGTGTACTTGATGACACAGAGAAGGCAATGGCCACAAAGACAAGGTATGAGCTCTAACACAACATTCAGTCGTTGGAATAATAATTCTCCTTTTCAAACAAATTACCCACCCATGAACCAAATGTAGTGCCCACCCTTTAATGCAATGAATTTTCCACTTATGCAACAACCTAATCTCCCTTTTCCTGATCCTACTATGTGGAATCGTTGGGCCCCACAGCAACCATATTTCAAGCAATGGAACCCAATTTGGGCAGCCTAGCAGATACCATTTCCTCAACAACAACAGTCTCTTTCCTTACCACCCAATACTTCCAAGAATAACCAAGCAATGAGACCCCAACTGTCTGTGCAACCTAACCCCAATCCAAACAATAATAAAGCCTTGCAGGTAATTGACATTCAAATTCAACCTGCCCCTCCCATGCAATGCAATGATATCCATTTACGCTCCAGGAGAGTAGTTCAACCCATCATAGATGACATTACGGACTCTGAAAAAGAAGAAACTAGGAAAGAAAAGTCATCCAATAAAGATACTGAAATGCTTGAATCACCCACTAACAAAACTTTCCAAACAACTGAACCACCCTTCCCTGGAAGATTGACTCTGAATAAAATGTTTGAGCCACCAGCCTTCAATCTTTTAGGAGAACTGCAGAATTTATATGTTAAAATTCCACTATTACAAGCTCTAAGAGATGTCCCTATCTACGCCAAAACTGTTAGGGATATTTGTGTCAGGAAACCTGGAAGAAAAGCCAAGGAACCCCTCACAGTTCATGTGATGGGAGAACTGACTGCTCTAATGACAGAAAAAGACCCTCCTATGAAATATGGTGACCCCGGTCACCCTACAGTAATAGTTCAGGTCAGCAAGACCTTTGTCTCTAAAGTTCTAGTGGATCTAGGTGCTGCAATAAATATTATGACACTTGAAACAACACAATTACTGCAGTTGAAACATTTAATCAGGGAAACTCCAACTATTTTAGAGTTGGCTGATCGCTCTACAATCAAACCTGAAGGAGTAATCGAAGACCTGGTAATCTCTGTAGAATCTTGGAACTACCCAGCCGACTTTGTGGTGTTACAAACTAAAACAAAGTTGGGGGGTCATCCACTGATTCTAGGAAGACCATGGTTAGCTACAGCAGATGCTTTCATCAGCTGTATATCTGGATCGATGACAATATCCAATGGCCAGGAAACTAAACAGTTGACCCTTTATCCCCATGCCACACCCGTGATTAATAACGATAATTCAATATGGGTAGACTATGAGGATGAAGAAGCCCAACCTATTTTAACAATCGGACAAGCTTTAACTCTCAAAAACTCAACTGAAGATGAATTAATCAGCAACTTCATTTCTGAACCGTCTTCGGTTAGCTCAGAGATACATAATCACCTCACTACAATCCTAGAATCAGAATCCCAGAACAATCTTGAAACTGAAAATTCATCCCAGATATTAGCCGGTAGTCCTTCCAAAAGTGTGACAATAGAAATCGAACCAGGAAAGACATTAAATATAAATCCCAACCTAACAGATGATCAAAAGCAGCAGTTAATGAAACTACTTAAAGAAAATAAGGAGGCATTTGCATGGTATTACACAGACATGAAAGGGATTTCCCCTGAGCTATGCACTCACCGGATTTATATTAAGGAAGGATCCCGTCGAGTTTGTCAACCCCAAAGAAGAATGAATCCCAATCTAAGAGAAATAGTAAAAGAAGAGCTTCAAAAATTGTTAAATGCAGGATTTATATACCCCATATCTGATAGTGAATGGGTTTCTCTGCTAGTAATAGTGCCCAAGAAAAATGGGAAATGGCGAGTATGTGTAGACTATAGAGCCCTAAATAAGGGCACCCAAAAAGACCATTTCCCGTTACCATTCATTGATCAGGTATTAGATAATTTAGCTGGTAAAAAGTTCTTTTCCTTTTTGGACGGATTTAGCGGTTATAATCAGATAAGGATTGCACCCCAGGACCAGGATAAAACCACTTTTACTAGCCCTTGGGGGACCTTTTCTTATAAGGTTCTCCCATTTGGTTTATGTAATGCACCAACGACATTTCAGAGAGCGGTCATAGGTATCTTTTCTGATATGGTAAATGATTCTCTAGAGATTTTTATGGACGACTTCACTCCTTATGGAACTACCTTTGAAGATGCTTTGCAGAATCTTGAAAAAGTACTTAAGCGGTGTATTGAAGCACATCTTGCCTTAAGTACTAAGAAATGCCATATGATGATGAATGAAGGCATTGTATCAGGCCATTATGTTTCATTATTAGGAATTCAAGTCGATCCTGCAAAAATACAAGTAATCTTGACCCTCCCTACTCCCAAAACCCAGACAGAAGTAAGAAGCTTCTTAGGACATGCAGGGTACTACAGAAGATTTATCAAAGATTTTTCTAAGATAGCTTCCCCTCTGTTTGTGTTATTAACAAAAAACATTGAATTTAAGTGGACTGATAATTGTGAAAAAGCATTTGATCAGCTTAAACATCAGTTGTCCACAACTCCCATTTTAAGAGGACCAGATTGGGCACTCCCCTTTCACATATCCTCTGATGCTTCAGACACTGCCATAGGAGCTGTCCTGGGACAGGAAGAAAATGGTCTTCCCTATGCCA
>APFE030842540.1:0-20729 GCA_000404065.3 Pinus taeda | reverse complement strand
TTGGTTAAATGATTGTGTACGCCCAAATTAATATGGAATTAGATCGATATCAATCGCTATAGTCCCATGCTGAGGCAGGGACTAATAAGAGATTCATCATGTAAAACAAAAGGGGCGAATGTTGAATTATAAGGTGGAACAAAGGCATGCAACATTCCTAGGTCATGTTAAAAATTATTGTTTTAACTATATGTAATACCCATGTTATAAAAGGAATAACCATATAATGCCCTTGCGGGATGTGTAATGCCATATCGAATGGGGTGGATGTAAGTTGCATGGTATGTATAAAATAATTTACGTGGATTGCTTTATATACATAGAATATATATGCATGAACCCGTTTTATAAACTAAAGCAGGAATGTTGGATTACACGGCACGCTCAAGTGTGGAAGAGGTTGTGGCCATAAGCTACCGGTAGGACGCAGTTCAAGTTACGAAGCACGGGGGCAGAAAATGGCATGGAAAGAATGCAACCCGGTTAAAAAGTTGGGCCACAGTTCATAGGGCGTGAATGTGGAAATGTTGGACCATAAAGGTGTATCTATATGAATTCATATATTCATATGAATTTCGGAGAAGGGTGTTACCAATATATTTATATATATGGTGTGCTATACATATGTTTATAAAATTGTAAAATGTTTGTTTATATATGAATCTCTTCAAGTGCGTTGTGCACTCCCTAGCGGTTTGGTGAATGGAGAGGTGCAAGGCGAGATAAAAGTCCCAGGAAATGTCATAAGGTGGTGTATGTACCATCGAGTGTGACCACAGCAGAAACAAGGCTGCAATGAGGACCATGATCACGAAGTCCCTTAGTTTTGCACCTGGGTCGAGCGTGAAAGGAGGACTACGGAACTATCGTTAGGCCATGATCCATGAAGCCAAATGGATTAGTGGGCAGGTGACGTGGAAGTGGACCATAGGTCACAACAGTAGAGGTGGAACTTTAATGGATCAATGGAACTTGGATCCCATCGAATGGTGGAAGGCTTGTTAATAGGCGAGCTCGTTGAGATCTGATGGTAATCTCGATCATTGGATTAAAGAGATCTAGACCATTGGATCCCATTCAAGATGGTAACTTTGCTTTAACACTTATGCTAGTTTGATTCCCAATGGTAGCAAGGCCATCTGACTGGGTCAATCATGGTCGTCGATTCGGGAGGGCCCTCTATGGGTATTAACAGTCAGGGTCGAAATAAATGTCACATATATTGAACATTTCATTTTATATCCAATGCCATGTATTGTGGCCACGTGGTGGATACGAGATGTGTGACGAGGATCCCAAGGTGGAGCCCACAAGAGGGCCAAACCATATGCTTACATATATTGAATGTAATATAATGTTCTAAAGTGGGTGTCATGGAATACTTATCACATGAAGGATGGGTGGAGGACCCGTCTAGATTTTCACTTACACTCACACACATATATCCGTGTTTGTTGTATTATATCACTTCAACACGGAATGTGTGGACTGAGTGTGTTATGCATTATATATACATAAATGTATAGTCTATAATATAGTTTATAGATTTAATATATATGTACTTTATTTTGTGGTTAAATAAAATATGGTCGGAGTGCGTGGAGGCATGCCATGTAATGGTGAAGATTGTTAGTCGGACTCGCAACACGAGCGATAGCAACATTGAGTTGGCCAAAGAGGTGGAGGCCATAATGCCTGGTGGGATAGGATAGGGTTGCCATGTGGAATTTTAATAATAAAGAAAAACAAAATAATTACAATTTTATTCAGGGAAAAATTGAATTTTAGATATAGAAGGAATGGAGAAAAACAATATGAACTTTGTAGGGCCATAATTTTTAGCGTGGCAGTTGAAAATTCAAAATGTGACCAAGTGAAAGAAAGGTAATTTTGGGTAGATTGTGATCATCTTCCCAAAATTTTAATTTGAGAACAATAATTTCATAAAATTCAAGAGAAAATATAGAGGAGCATTAAATAGGTAAAATGGCTTATTAGGATGTAGACCTCTAAAGGGCATAACTTTTTCTTCATTATCATAATGACATAAACAAATATTTAACAAAAAACTATTTATGAGAAGAATGTTCTAAAAACCCCAGAATTTAAATTTGGATTAGAATTTTGGGACAAAATTTCACAAGTTACAGGCGTTGGGAAATTATTAGTTCACTTAAAACCTCTAGAGAGCCTAAATTTTAGCCTAGGTATTAGAATTTGGAAAGTGAATAATCAATGGAAAGCTATTGATCTAGATCTTTTCACATCAAATATGCATACATAATTCCATTTTAAGGGAATGTAACCATAAGATGCATACACATAAAATAAGAGGAAATAAATGACAACCATGACAAGCCAAGACACAAACAAGTTGATAATGGAGTTCACCCACTATGGGTTATGTATCTGGGCCTTGCTCAATGTGGGGAGGCCTTTGTTATTAGTCGTCAACCTAATCAAATTACATGCATGTACAAAGACACCTTATACCTCCACTTTCAAAGATGGCCTAAAAATTCACACCTCTACTGAATAAATGGATTACATTGTTGAATTTCTAGCGAAAAATTGTGAAAAATGACTATAAAATCGACCCCTTTCTATTTCGGTCAAAATCTAGTCTCTCAGGAATCTCAAAGATTCCCCAAATATTCCTTCTCGTGGGTTGACTAAAGTTCAACTGCTCAGATGAATAGTTTGATCAAATCATCTCCTTCCTAGCAAAAAAATGAGAAAAATGAGTATAAAGTCGGCTTGGTTCTGAAACTGTCAATTTCAAGCCTCCAAGGAATCTCAAAGATTCCTCAAGATTGCATAAATATTTTGTTCTGTAGGTTGACTAAAATTCTGTTTCTCAGATGAGAAAACTGATTACACCATCAGACTCCTAGAGTAATTCTAAGTAAAATGAGTATAAATTTGGTGTGATTTTTCCATTGTTAAAAATCAGTTCCAAGGGAATCTTTTAGATTCCTCATGATTCCCCTACGTCAGGGTTCCGCTCCTCGGGTTGTGTGTTGCTCAAGGTTTCACCTCTCCATTGGGTTCCATGTGTGCCTTTTTCTATGTCCCATTGGTCAAATGGAAAAAATGGTAGTTTATATAATTTTTTCACGCGTTATAAGCCAAGCGAGTTTCGTTAGTCCCTCGGTTGGCGAAGGTATTTAAAGAAAATGGTTTTCAAGAGGTCTCAGGGTCAAACCACGTAGGACTCCAATTTTTGCATGGTGTTTTTTATTTATATGTGGAGATTGTATTTTGTTATGGGACCACCGTGTTGTGCGGACCGGCCACCCAGTCAGCACGGGTTCAAACCCCATCGATCCCGCATTTTTAGTGATGGTAATATGGCCAACGACCATATTTTTATTGTAGTATATGATGGTGGAAGGGGTTGGCAGGGGTGGCAACCCACCACCCCATAAATATTATATTTCTTTTTTTTTATAAACCAAATTGTTCAAAATCGTCAATGGAATTTTTAGGGGGTCAACATAAAAATTAAGTAGGCAACAATCAAGCTAGTTCAAGCCACCAGAAAACATCGTTGTAAACTGCCAAATTATTGCCTCGTTAATTTCCGCCAAATTTAGAGGCTTTGCCAAATTTAGTTGGCGCTTTGTGAACTTTAGCCAGGGGACCTAGTTTGACCAAAACTTTGACTGGCCATAACTTTCACATATGCTATCAAATTGAGGTGTTATTTGCACTGTTGGAAATCTTGTGATGGACTCTTTGATATGACCTTAGTTTCATTGAAATGCAAGAAATTTTGATCCTTTCTTGAGCTCTCTTTCATCACTATGTTTCTAGAGCCACCTGGATCAGCTATTAACTAGAAGAGCATGTTAGTGAATCCAAAATTTGATTATGGGCAAACTTTTTAAGGAAAATAACCTAGAAAGTTACAAGTTATATTAGGGTCAAGATGACTTTTAATAGTGATAGCGGTTGGTATAGGAAATGATCGGATAAATGCCTTCCAGTATAACAGGGTAGTAGGTACATGTATAGTTGTAATAGTAGCAGTTATGTGGGATAGAGGTAGTTGGTAAATAGACATGAATAATGGAAAGAAGAACCATGAAACAAGAAAGCCATGTTATGGACTTCACATTGTGAAAGAAATTGAACAAGATCTTTCTACCCATTCGCATTGTTGTTGTGTTTAAGATATTGAATATGATATATTGGTTTATGTGTTTTGTATGCACATATGTATGTGGTGCATGAGCATGTTTGTGATGAATGCATGCTAAGTGAAAACACTACACTAAAGTGTTTATGCAATAGTTGATATGAGAAGCTAATATGGGTTGTTGTGTTGTTGATGATGTAGTTGCTCAGGACAAAAACTATACGGAGCACGGGCCTTATGCTCTTAATTCTCTTGAAGGCCTTGGAAAAATGGATCACTCGAGGGACTATTAATCGGTGTAGGGGATTCCTAAGCCTGGAAGGACAAGTGAAACAATAGAGAGATAACTTGATTTAATCTCTTAGATGTTGGAGAGTGATTTGGATTATTTAAAGGCCTAAAGGGTACCTGGAGGCCCTGGAAAAGTAACAACGGAGGGTATTGATGCTTGGTACCTTGGTCGATGAAGGGTAACAAGTATGTACCAAATGATGGTCAAGTGGATTCCCATGAACACAACTCATTAACCCTTACAGATAAGTGTTTGTGTAGGTTTTAACCCCATACAAAAATTACCTGCATACGAATTCTAAAACACAGAAAATATACAATAGCGAGAGCATAACACATAAAACACATATACACATAGATTTTCTTCTAGATCCCAATATCGGGACTACCAGATTGATTGTTCATTATGTTCCTTTCAATGTTACAATACATATATATACATGCCGAAGCATCCAATACCATGGACCGAAAACCATCGTGCCCAAAACCATATGCGAAAACCATGCACAAAACCATACGTAGGTTCGCGCCACCTAATATAGAGTCCAAAAAAAATTCATCGAGGTGCTGCCTTGGACCCCTTAGAGGGGGGGTTACCCACCCCCCTCAAACCCCATGTGATCCCCTCACTCCGCAATTGGCGCAACAAAGAGGGGGCTCTGCCCCCCCACCCTCACCACCGCACCCCCCCTTCCCTTCTAACCCCCAGATTAACTAGGGAGGCTAGTCATGGAAAGAATATAACACAACCCAACAGTTTGATTGTCTTCTCTTGTATCACGAATATATGTGTTTTAATTATGAATTGGAATTCTTATGATACTTGTTATATATGCATGAGTATAATATGCTTTCTTATTTTCCAAATAATGTAGGTCAATGCTAAAGAACTAAGGCCTAAGAGAATCTCAAGGAAGGGAGTGATTCAATGGTTGATTAGTCGACGATTCCTAGGTTTGGAATCTAAAACTTACGGAAGTGTGGTTATTAGGTAAACCACACCAAATGATGCATCTCAGTTTTATAGCTTGGTTCTCTAGATTTGTGAGCTTCATGGCCCCAGGGGCTTAGTGGCTTTGGTTGCATATTAGCCAGTCTAGCCTTGCATTGGACTCTAGGACTAGCTATGGTTCGACTATTCAATTAACCATACCAAATATGATGCATCCTTTTTTTGTGAGCCTTAGTGGCTCTAGTTTATGGCTCGATTAGATATGGAGTCAACGTTCCATCCACTCCTATAGATAAGTATCACTTCAACTAGCATAATTTTTTAATATATGAATTTTAAATTGAAATTCTTAAACATAGAATACTTGTGAATCAATTATTAGTTCTATTGGTAGAGAATTATCATTAGTTGTCACAAATTTAGGGTTTAATTCTAGTTAATACGACAATGGGGAACATTGTTGGTGCTCTAAGATGAAAGCTTAAGGTGACAGGTTCCTTACTAGTGACAAAAAATCTCATGAAAGTTTCTAACAAATGGATCAATCATAGATGGTGATAGGTTTTACTACAGGTATATTACAGGTTGTTTGACAAGTTGTCATAGGTAAGTGACAAGCATATAATAGATTATAACAGGATGTGGTCATAGGTACCATCAGGATGTCACGGGATCTTACAGGACGTGATAGGGTTATCGAAGGTGCAACATATTACTAAAAGTAGATTGGTCACAGGTAGTTGACAAGTCCTTTACAGGATTACGACATATGTGTTTCCAATGGGTGACAAGCTTACTTTAGGTATTATAGGAGGGTTAAATATAGGTTTCCATAGGTTTGTCACAGGTTAATGATGGATTAGTGTTAGTTTATCATTGTTGTAGGTGGATAACAATGTCATAACAGGTTATAACATATTTATAATAAGGACACATGTTACATTTGATGAACAGGTCACAAGTAAGTGATAAATGTATTGCAGGATCATAAAAAGTTGTAATGGGTCTATAATGAATCTTTTGACAAGTCCTGTATGCAAGTTTTGGTAGGTTTTGACAAGTCACAGGGCCATACTAATTGTTATGGCATAATTAACGACGTGTTATAGTAGGATGTTATGATAGGTCATAACAAGTGTGGATATTAGGAATGATAGTCATGAGGATGCTTATGGAATGAAGTTGGCAAGTAAACATAGATAATTAATGGGGTTGTTTTAGTACAGGAAGGCAAGGAGAATGTATGGACACTTTTTATATTAATTCTTATTGATGCCATATTGGATGTATTTAAGGTAAATGATTGCCAAAAAATCTTAAAAATTAAATATTGCTAAGAGATGCATGCATAGGTATGCATATTAGAATTAGGCAATGTGTATATGTGTATGGTATATAGAACATGCATACACTATGGCATGTTGATTGAATAAGGCAGAGGAAAAGGGATTTTTGTCAGTGAATTGTGAGAAAAGGAGTAAAACCTAGGGTTTTACCTAGGTTGGGGGAGGACAAACAAATTTTGTCAGGTTGCATAGGATTTGGCAAATGAAAGACAAGAAAGGATCTTAAATAACATGTGAGGATGAATAATAGTAAGGCCAATGGGTTCTTTCTATAGGTTGGAAATAATATCGATGGTAACAAGTTGCTTGTTATTTGAAATATAGATTAAAAAAACAAGAACAATGGCATCCAGAGAAGTAGAAACAATAGAAAATGATTCATTGCATACAACAATAGTAGTTAGTTGAACTACAGGGGGATTGCATGCAAGAATTAAATATGGAAACTATATATAGGGATTGCATATAGTATTGGCATGCAAAAATAGTGTTCCACAACTAAGGCACAAGAATGCTAGCATGGCATGAAATTTTTGCATAATTGTTACATAGATGAATAATTGCATGCATGCTTATTGATGTTACTCTTTTGAAGGAAAGAATATATATATGTGTGATATTACACTCCCACATGTATGTATATATGTATATATATGTATAAAATTAACTATTGTGGGTACTAATATTATTTGTTCTAGGTATGGAGTTGGTGGTGTTGAAAGTGCATGCTCATTGGCATGGGGCAAGAAACTCCTGATACAGTTAATGTGCAAAGGGCACTAAAAGTGTGGAGGATGCCCAGGATGAATCCAAGGAAGGGGACATAGATTGTGATATTTTGCGACATCATATTCAGATTGTGAGCACATCATGCACTAAGGATAATGCATAAGATATTCTGTGTGGGGGGAATGTAATGCCCTGACCCATCTAATTGAATGTAATTAAATGTAAATTGTTATTTAGGCATTGTTGATCAGGAAAAATGACCCTTTCAACATTATGAGGGAGACTAAACATGCAATACTTAACCTAAGATGTAATTATCCTAAACCTATCTCGATTGAAGGAAAGAATAGTCTTTCACCCAATCGAGAGCAAATTAATGAGATGCAAAAAGAAGCATTTTAGGATTTGGAATTTCAATGAAGGAATTAGATCAAGGAAATAGTTCACGAGATCTAATTCTTATTAAAACAAATACAAATAGCTAAGTATCTAATAAATAGTTATTAGACACTCGTATGCAAATATAGCCAAGTCCTATTTAACATATGCATAAGAATTGAAATATTCATGACAACATACTGAAGTAGTTAAAATAAAATGTCATGTATGAAAGCAAAACATATCTTACTCTAAACAGTTAGATGAATAACTAGTATAAAGAAATCGAAATTCATTCTTACACGAATTCCAATTTTCAAAATGCACCTATGATTATTTCTCTAAGATAGCTTAAACAAAATTATAAATGAGCCATAAAATAGTATTTAACAACAGCGCATAAAGGATAATTAATAACTCATACACCATAAATACAATTGAAATATGAAAGAATTAATCTATTTCAACCACTTATGCAAACAATAGTGCCATACAAGCAATTGTAGAAACAAATTTTAGTACAAAATTGAATCAAATACATAAACCTCATAAGACTGTCGTAGTATAAATATCATGCTGCCAGCACTTGATCTTTGTCTGCAAAGAAGACCCCCACTCCACAGAAATAGAACTCCTTTACAAACAGATTGAAAAATTATAGCATTATCTAGCTTCTTCTCCTGGATTCAAATCATGTTCACTAATAGTCTCTCGATGCATAATTTCCCCAAAATATCTCAACAGCAAAAGCTATTATAGCCATCGTGCAACGGAATGAATGCTTCCATTGGACCTCTAACGAGAATCCTGATAGGAACAAGAATGAATTGCCCAAATCAAATGTTGTCGATAAGGATGAACCGAAGGTTTCTAATCTATTTGGAACCAAAAGGAGGAGTTCACAACCGTGGAACAATTGTCTTCCAATCATAGAAATCATTTTTCATCGGCATGAATCCCATTGGTGGTAGACTGGATTTCTTTTAATGGTGGCCTTAAACGGGATGCTCTTTGTTACAACAGACAAACAAATCAAAGATTATCTACTTAGAAATGGCAGAAACAACAACAAAATAATTCTAATTATAAAACAAAAACAATATAAACCCGACAACTTTTAAATATACACAGAGGTAGTTCTATAGTTAACAAATTACAATCATAGCAGCCCCCTGGAATGGACAAGTGGTGAGCATCGGAATACATATTGGAAGGTTTAGAACAGTCGCACAGCAAGAAAAAACAATGGGACCAATATCAAAATTAACCCTTTTAAATACTAGATCGGATCCAGAGGCATATCAGGACCTATAATCATGTATATCAAAGCTACGTAAGGATGAAAAGTGGTGGGCTGAGGTGTCATTGGAGGATTTGGACTATCGTGAGTTTAGGATTGAACCACTATAAAAATTCTGATAAATGACCAGAACCGCAACCAATATATAAATCACAGTTTGAAAACCATACCGGGTATGGGATTTATCGGGCATTGGAAGCTAGGGTGCCGTCGGGGATTTTAAACTGTGAACCATTAAAAATCCCAATATCGAACACGGACCTGATGTGACAATAGATTACGGTTAATACACATAGCGGGTCTGGGGGTCATCGGGAATTTTAACGTAATTCGTTCTAAAAGTCATCATATATGGGTGGAGCCGATATGTGAATTAAAATGGAACTATAACTATTTCAGGTCTGGCAGCATCGGACGGTCGCGTATGGAGGATTTATGAAGTGTTGTGACATACAAATCTGCTGATGTAACATTCCATGATATACGAGAAATGTGCCAAGTGGGACATGGCATACGTGGTCGATATCGGAGTTTTGAGCCTATGAACGATATCGTAGTTTTGAAAGTGTGCACCATAACCAACATCCTAATGTAATACTATATATTATAAAGTGTGCTTGGATGGGTTTTTGTTATGATATGTTTGATTCCGCTTCGGGACTTTAGGTTATGTGCATTCAAATCATTTTAATAGTTCCACTTATGATATGGCTCGGACCTTGGTTAAATATAAATGGTGGGAATTTGGTTATATAGCATCTAGCTAACCATAACCGGACAAAGTCTCAACCAGGTTTGAAGGTTATTGATTACGTATTCATGAGATAGTTTTTTTTTTTTAATTAATTTATTTTTTTAACAGAGTCGGTAAATTCAGTCACAGTTAGTTAGACAGCTAGAATTACTGTAGTTCGAACAGTAGCTAGGGAATAGTTTGTTAAATTAGGAGAGAAATGACAAACTGCGCATACAAATCTTGTAATATCAGACAAATATGGCTATCAATGATAACAAGATCTTTTTGTAACTAAATCCTATGGTAGTTTGATTAACTGCAAAATCAACTGAAATGGAAGGGCATAAAAGCCAAAATGTAACAGAGGGAAAGGGGTTCAGCAATTTCAGAAGAAGAGTAATAAAAAAAACAATATACAAATATAGATCTCTCATACCATTGTCCATCTGCAAACATTTTCATTGTTCATTCTAGTATTAGTTCTTTTTTGTTACAGTTTGATAAAGAGACAAATTGAGAATACCTACGTAAAGCACTGTTCTACTTCTCGAATATAAACACACAATTCATCTCCAACTTGGGCGGATTTCCGCACACAGCAAAGCAAAGAACTGAAAGGCACGAACAACCGAAGTACAGGACAAAATAATTGCACACAGAAAGCGACCACGACAAAATAATTGCATACAAAAAGCGATCACAGAACAGAGGTAATTCTGTTACGCATTTTTATGCATTTCATTGAGAAATCGAAATCGATTGCCAAGCAATTTCTATTAATTATTGTCAAACATAACATATATGTACACCACGGGTTCCATCCCCATAAGTTAAATGAAACTAAGTGTGTAACCGAAGTAGCATTACAACCAAAACCCTTGACGAGAGTTTACCCATAGCCAACGACAACCTTTCTATTCAATGACCATTATGCAAATTGAAGGCGTAAGAAACAGCAACGGCAAGCGATAGACAACGACAAGCTACAGACAATGACAAACTACAAACAACCTACAGTACTCATGACCATTAATCATTCGGGATAATAGACCGAAGACTTGAGGAGTCAGGCCTACCAAGAATCAGTTCTCTGTGACAAAAGGAACTGGAGAATCCGCGTGCTTAGGCCGTAACCAACAACTTGTAACCAATAAACACCAAAGATACATATATGTTAAGGGAGAAACCACTCGGTTAAACAAAACAATGCATGCTGAGAAAACCACCATAGTTACCTGAGTAAGCAGAGTTGAATTTGAGCCATATCGTCGTCACGGAAGAGTTGCAGAGCTGGAGACCAAAGGAGCAACATGGGTAAGCAACAGTAACAAAAGTCGGATAGATTGAAGCAGGGATAGAAGACATTACCTGTTCAAGCCAACGAGCACCGCCAGAGTAACCCTCTATTCAGAGCAGTCACCAACATTCACGGAATGAAAACCAAGAGTAGTGGAAAGCATGAGGTTCGATACCAGACTTGAGCCGTAGAAACAACAAGAGTTCGAGAGTAAACCCCTAACAGCACCACATACACAGGTCCACAAACAAACGAGAAAGAATTCGAAAAGCAACCCTGACCGAATCATATACACAGGTCCACATACAGCGAACAAGAATACGAAGAGCAAATCTGACAGAAAAACATTTACAGAGCACATGCAGTTATAAAAGCAACAGTCGGGAACTTACCAGGTTCGAATCAACACCACAGAGCCGAGCGACACCAACATACAAGCGAAACTCTCCATAAGTTCATGGCCAAGTCGAGTGGAGTATTCGTGAACAGTTACCACCCGAGAGCAACCAGTAGTCACCATTACAAACGAGGCAGTGTTCCACGGAACAAACCCAGAAAACCCTCGCAAACATTCCCAGCGAAAAGAACAATCCAGAATAACCAAAAGAGCCGGTTGCTTGGCACAAAGAGCGAGTCGGAACCAGGATCGAGGTGTTAGGGCGAGCCATAAATGCCGCATTAAACTCACAACTACAATCCACAGTAAAAATCTCCATGGACAATCTCCATGCGGGATCACAAGCCGATATTTGTGGACATGTCACCACAAACAGACATGTGGAACAGCGGGCCCTCTGGGCTGGGTTACACCAGAGTGGTATCAGAGATTTGTTAAGTAGATTGAGAATATGGAAGTAGGGCGACGAGGACGAGGCCGAGGTGCTCGTAGAATGGTAGATGAAGTGTTATGAAAGGAACTCAGAGTTCTTACTACTCGTTTGGAAGTAGTAGAGGCAGGTAGACAGAGAGATCCAGAAATGGGCGATGTAAGTGAAGAGGAAGTAGAAGTGGCAGAAGATGGACCTGAAGGTGAATTCACAGAGGTGAAATTGCTAAAGTCTGTTTTACTAGCAAACAACAGACCTAAACCAAAGCTCCCGACGTATGATGGCAGCGTGTCTATCGATGTTTTGTTGGATTGGATTAGTGAGATGGACAAGTATTTTGAGTGCGAGGAAGTTAGTGAAGCTTGTAGAGTCAAATTTGCAGCGACGAAGCTAAAGGGACACGCAGCCCTATGGTGGGATAGTGTCCAGAACGAGAGGAAGAGGTTGAATAAAGCGTCGATTAAAACTTGGTCAAGAATGGTGGCCAAGTTGAAGGGCAGATTTCTGCCAAGGGACTATCAAATTGCATTACATAGTTAGGTACAGAATTTGAGGCAGAGAGGATTGATTGTAAAGGAGTACACAGAGGAGTTCTACCGAGTGAATTTGCGAGCCGGATATACAGAAGATACCACAGAAAGAACAGCCAGGTATGTTAATGGGCTGAGAATGGAAATTATAGATGAAATAAGTATTTTGTCTCCAAATAATACCGAGGAGGCATACCAAAGCGCAGTAAAAGCGGAGGAGAAAATTATCAGAAGGCAAAATGCCGGGAGAGGACGAGGATCCAGCAGAGGAAAAGGCGAGTCATATGGCAGGGGCCAGACTGTTAGCAGCAGTGAGGAAACCAACAGTTCGAAAACTTAAGGAACAACAAAGAAAGGAGACAGTATGAGAGGTGGCAAATCGTCCCAGCGCGGCAGAGGAAATGGCCGAGGAAGAGGGGCTGGTTATCAGTGTTATAGATACCACAAGTGAGGGCATCGCTCGTTTGAGTGTCCAGAAGAAGATTCAGCTGGACAGCGGGGTGCGTACGTGGCGCAACCGGAGGAAACAGTAGCACTCCCTCAAGAGGCGGAGAATACCCCAGAGGCGGGAGAAGCTTTGGTGCTGCATAAGGTGCTATTGAAACCAGTCGACGAGAGTACCGAACAGACACAGCGGAAAGCTCTGTTCAGGACGATTCGCAAATCACAGGGTAAGTGTTGTAGAATGATAATCGACAGTGGAAGTACTGACAATTTAGTATCCACAGAAATGGTGGAAAAACTGGGGTTGAAACGCCTTAAGCATCCCAGTCCATATAGAGTTTCATGGCTACAAAAGGGCCACCAATTGCTGGTGGACGAGCAAATTGAGGTTGAGTTTCTGATAGGGAGATATAAGGACAAGATTATTTGCGATATCATGCTAATGGACGTATGTCACATATTGCTGGGTAGGCCTTGGCAATATGATAGGAAGGTAAGACACGATGGAGTGGTGAATTGTTATAAATTCGAGAAAGACGGGGTCAGGCATACCATTGTGCCTATCAAGGAAGAGAAAGGAGCAGCTGAAACAAGTGAAACCAAAGCATTGCTAGTGAGTGGAAAGCAATTTTTAAAACAGGTAGAGGGCAGCGAAATAGGTTATGCGGTAGTCAAGAAAACAAGGATAGTTCTGTTACACACTGAAATATCATATTTGCCCGTAGAGATACAGCGAATGTTGGAAGAGTTTACAGACATCGTTGTAGATGACTTGCCAGACAAGTTGCCCCCCATGCGGAGTATTAGTCACCACATTGATTTTATACCCGGAGCTAGCTTACCAAATAAAGCAGCCTACTGAATGAGCCCCAAGGATAATGAAGAAATCAGGAAACAGGTGCAAGAACTATTGGACAAAGGTTTAATAAGGGAAAGCTTGAGCCCATGTGCTGTGCCAATAGTCCTCGCTCCCAAGAAGGGAGGAGAATGGCGGATGTGCACCAATTCAAGAGCCATCAATAAAATCACCATCCAGTACAGATTTCCATTACCGCAAATGGATGATATGATGGACTGTTTAAGTGGGGCGGCTTATTTCTCCAAAATAGATTTGAAAAGTGGGTATCATCAGATTCAGATACAGGAGGGAGATGTGGAAGACGACCTTTAAAACAAATGAGGGGTTGTATGAATGGTTGGTCATGCCATTTGGGCTGAGTAATGCGCCCAGCACATTCATGAGGCTAATGAATGAGATGCTGAAGGAATATATTGGAAAGTTTGTGATAGTTTATTTAGATGACATCCTTACTTTCAGCAGAACGAAAGAAGAACACCTTCGACATGTGCGTAAAGTGTTGGAGAAACTACAACAGAACAAACTACTGATAAACTTGAAGAAATGTACTTTTTTGCAGAAGGAATTAATTTATTTGGGGTTTGTGATAGTAGAAAATGAACTGAAGATGGATCCGGAGAAGGTAGCGGCAATAGTAAATTGGCTGTCTCCAAAAAAATTATTTGAGGTACGTAGTTTCCACGGATTGGCAAGTTTTTATAGGAAGTTTATTAAGAACTTCAGCAGAACTTGTGCACCCATGCTGGATACCATCAAAAAGGCCAGCCAGCCTTTTCGGTGGACAGAAGCAGCGGAGAAAAGTTTTCAGTTATTGAAGAGGAAGATTACTGAGAGGCCGATCCTAAGGCTACCAGATTTCCAGAAATTTTTTCAGGTACGTTGTGACGCTAGTGGGACAGCAATCGGGGCTGTACTCAGTCAGGAGGACAAACCTGTGGCATTCTTCAGCGAGAAGCTGAATGAGAGTAGGCAAAAATACTCCTCGTACGACAAAGAGTTTTATGCAGTTGTACAGGCCTTAGGACACTGGAGGCATTATTTACTGGGGAATGAATTTGTGCTGTTTTCGGATAATTCTGCACTACAATATGTAATGCAACAACACAAACTCAACCACAAACATGCCAAATGGGTAGAGTATTTATAGAGTTTTAATTTCGTGCTGAAGCACATTAGTGGGCAAGCAAACAAGGTGGTCGACGCGTTGAGTAGAAAGGCTCTACTTTTGTAGGAGAGTGTTGTACAGGTGTTGGGTTTTGAGCATTTACAGGACCTTTACTAGACGGATACAGATTTTAGAGAAGCCTATGAGGCATGCCAGAACCCTTTGATAAGGGGTAACAGTCCTTGGTTGGACTATAATATACAGGAAAAGTTGTTGTTTAAAGGAGGACAACTGTGCATACCCAACTGTTCAATGAGGAAGAATATTATTCGCGAGAAACACAATGGGGGTTTGGCCGTACACTTCGGCATAGATAAGACCCTAGAACAACTTAGTCATTTCTATTTTTGGCCAAGAGTGCGACGAGACGTACAACGTTTTGTGACTAAATGTAAGGTGTGCCGATTGGCGAAGGGGCACAGCCAGAACATAGGACTGTATGCACCGTTACCTGTCCCAAGCAGGCTGTGGGATTCTGTCAGTCTAGATTTTGTTTTAGGTCTGCCAATGACACAGAGAGGATATGATTCGGTAATGGTAGTGGTGGACAGGTTCTCGAAAATGGCACATTTTATACCTTGTCGGAAAACTAGTGACACCACCCACGTGGCCCACTTGTTTTTCAATGAGATTGTCAGGTTACATGGATTACCCAAAACTATCCTTTCAGACAGGGACATGAAATTCACGGGATATTTTCGGCGTACCTTATGGAAAAAAATGAACACACACTTAAGCTACAGTTCTGCATATCACCCGCAAACCGACGGGCAGACAGAAGTTGTGAACAGGAGTTTGGGAAACCTGTTACGTAGCTTAGTCGGGGAGAATTCACAGATGTGGGACCGAGTGCTAGCGCAAGCAAAGTTCGCTTACAATGACTCGCCTAACTGTAGCATAGGTTTCAGTCCCTTTCAGATCCTATATGGCATGCGCCCTCGCAGAGTGCATGAGCTTCGGGATCTTGGCTTACAAGAACGATGGAGTGCGGATGGAGAGGATTTGGCTAACGCAATGAGAGACTTACACGAATAGGTGAAGGCAAAATTACAGGACATCAGCTTAAAATACAAACAACATGCAGATTTAAAGAGGAGGGAAGTTCAGTTTGAAGTGGGGGACGAAGTCCTTGCACACCTACGTAAGGAACGTTTCCCTAAGGGTACATACAATAAACTGAAGTATAAAAAGATAGGGCCTTGTAAAGTCCTTCGGAAATTTTCGGCAAATGCCTACGAGATACAATTGCCACCCGGGATAGGCATTTCACCTATCTTTAACGTAGCAGATCTGTTCTCGTACACGGATGACCCCACGGAGGAAAAGGAAGATGGACCCGGACAATCCACATGGAATACCCAGGAGGATGGAGAAAGTTGGAAGAGACAGATGCCTTATGTTCAACCTCCTGAGATCAAAGGCATCCTCGAAACTCAGGTGGCTAGACGTACTCGGCGGAAGAACTACTTACAGTACCTCGTCAAGTGGAAGGACTGTCCGATTGAGGACAGCTCATGGCTTGATGCGAGGTAGATTGCACAAACAGGAACTTCGGTCGAGGAGCTCATGGACTGGAGTCATGATCTCCTTTTACCCCGGGAGCCTGATGCAGGAGCATCTAGCTTGCCATAATCGGGCAAAGTCTCAACTAGGTTTGAAGGTTATTGATCAACTGGGTTATTTTATTTTTACGTATTCATGAGATAGTTTTTTTTTTAATTAATTTGTTTTTTTAACAGAGTCGGTAAATTCAGTCACAGTTAGTTAGACAGCTAGAATTACTGTAGTTCGAACAGTAGCTAGGGAATAGTTTGTTAAATTAGGAGAGAAATGACAAACTGCTCATACAAATCTTGTAATATCAGAAAAATATGGTTATCAACGATAACAAGATCTTTTTGTAACTAAATCCTATGGCAATTTGATTAACTGCAAAATCAACTGAAATGGGAGGGCATAAAAGCCAAAATGTAACAGAGGGAAAGGGGTTCAGCAATTTCAGAAGAAGAGTAATAAAACAAACAATATACAAATATAGATCTCTCAGACCATTGTCCATCTGCAAACATTTTCATTGTTCATTCTAGTATTAGTTTTTTTTTGTTACAGTTTGATAAAGAGACGAATTGAGAATGCCTACGTAAAGCACTATTCTACTCCTCGAATATAAACACACAATTCATTTCCAACCTGGGTGGATTTCCACACACAGTAAAGCAAAGAACTGAAAGGCACAAACAACCGAAGTACAAGACAAAATAATTTCACACAGAAAGCCATCACAGAACAGAGGTAAATTCTGTTACGCATTTTTTTGCATTTCATTGAGAAATCGAAATCAATTGCCAAGCAATTCTATTAATTATTGTCAAACATAACATATATGTACACCACGGGTTCCATCCCCATAAGTTAAACGAAATTAAGTGTGTAACCGAAGTAGCATTACAACCGAAACCCTTGACGAGGGTTTACCCATAGCCAACGACAACCTTCCTATTCAACGACTATTATGAAAATCAAAGGCGTAAGAAACAACAACGACAAGCTACAGACAACGACAAGCTACAGACAACGACAAGCTACAGACAATGACAAGCTATAGACAAAGACAAACTACAGACAACCTACAGTACCCGTGACCATTAATCATTCGGGATAATAGACCGAAGACTTGAGGAGTCAGGCCTACCGAGAATCGGTTCTCTGTGACAAAAGGAACTGGAGAATCTGCGTGCTCACGCCGTAACCAACAACCTGTAACCAACAAACACCAAAGCTAAGTTACCTATGTGTTAAGGGATAAACCACTCGGTTAGACAAAACAATGCACGCTGAGAAAACCACCATAGTTACCTGAGCAAGCAGAGTTGAATTTTTGCCATAGCGTCTTCACGAATGAGTTGCAGAGCTGGAGACCAAAGGAGCAACGTGGGTAAGAAACAGTAACAGAAGCCGAATATATTGAAGCAGGGACGGAAGACATTACCTGTTCAAGCCAACGAGCGACCGCCAGAGTAACCTTGTGTTCAGAGCAGTCACCAACATTCACGGAATGAAAACCAAGAGTAGTGGGAAGCATGAGGTTTGATAACCAGACTTGAGCCATAGAAACAACAAGAGTTCGAGAGTAAACCCCTAACAACACCACATACACAGGTCCACAAACAAAAGAGAAAGAATTTGAAAAGAAACCCTGACCGAACCATATACACAGGTCCACATACAGCGATCAAGAATATGAAGAGCAAATCTGACAGAAAAACATTTACAAAGCACATGCAGTTATAAAAGCAACAGTCGGGAACTTACCAGGTTTGAATCAACACCACAGAGCCGAGTGACACCAACATACAAGCGAAACTCTCCATAAGTTCACGGCCAAGTTGAGTGGAGGAGTATTCGTGAATAGTTACCACCCGAGAGCAACCAGTAGTCACCATTACAAACGAGGCAGTGCTCCACGGAACAAACCCAGAAAACCCTCGCAGATATTCCCAACAAAAAGAACAATCCAGAATAACCAAAAGAGTCGGTTGCTTGGCACAAAGAGCGATTCGGAACCAGGATCGAGGCGTTAGGGCGAGCCATAAATGCCGCATCAAACTCACAACTACAATCCATAGTGAGAATCTCCACGGACAATCTCCACGCGGGATCACAAGCCGATATTTGTGGACATGTCACCACATACAGACGTGTGGAACAACGGGCCCTTTGGGCTGGGTTACACCATATGCATTATCTAAAACCCCCTATATGATTAGCCTTTGGGTTATGTATTATATCAAACCCTCCTACCATTTAATAATTTCCATGTGGCTTCGGGACTTTCTGTTATGGTTTATGTTAAGCCTTTTAATGTAAATGGCTCGGAATTTGATATATAACTCTTTGCAATATAGTTTGGTTTTGATATTAGGATTTATTAAAGGGGTTCTTCTGATATATGTAAATGGGCCAAAACTTTAAGCCATGACCACTTTGCAATATGATTTAGGTCTAGGGGCTTAGATGTGGTTCTTGGCCTTGGGTATATTGGAAAAATGAAATATTCACAAAATAAAAATAAAAAGTAATATTTACAAATAAAAAGGATCATTTACAAAAACTAAAGAAATAAAATTAATACAATAAGAGGATAATGTACAATCTATAAGGTTAAATAAGTTGAAAACATCCAATTTTCAAATAGGCGCAAGTGGGAAACCAATAATCCAAATGAGTTCAAACGAGTTTAGATAGACCAATAAGAACTAATTGAACTCATTTAAGCAATCCATACTATCAAAATAAAATAGTAATAATACCAATCAATCGATTAAAAGGGTCCTCATAATGAGATTTAAGTGAAAAATGGGGGGGGTTGTGTTTTACCACAACAATGGATACACACTAGGAAAAACCATTTATCTCTGCAAAAATGATGATAAAATTCTAAGGAAAAAGGAATAAAGTTAAATTTCTTCAAAGTGTTAGGATTCAGATTTTTCATTGAAATCTATTATAACATATATCAACATGTTATCACTTTATGTATCTCATAAATTGATTATAAGAGTTATGTTTGACAACAACAATTAAATTGATGACAGCTTAAACTTAAAGAACAAAAGTGTATTGTTTCTTTTAGTAATAAAGATGAACTCTCATTATCATAGGTAGATCCACTACTGCTAGTAGGTGTCCATAGCCTCGGCATGGTTACCTCTTAGCCCAAGAAGATGTCAGTATCCCATCTATGTTTAAATATCTCAGAGGAAAATTATTTTATTAAAACTCTAAAAACCATCGCCCTATCTTGGTGACCAGATCATGACAATGCCATTCACAAGATTCGATAGTTATGAACAAGTCAACTCATGATGAGACCTCTTGTCTTACAGTGAAAAGTTGTGAGCCATTATCTTGACTTGGTAACCAGATTGATAATGTCATAACCATCAAAACCCATGATCATGGTAGGATGGCTCTTTACAGAGACCCCCTGTCTTTAAGCTTTTTTTAACTTTTAATTTATACTCTGATAATTGGTTATAATAGATGGGGATACAAATTAACTCCTTAAGATATTTGGGATGACATGGAAGAGTTTAAAAACTAAAATTCTTATGTTGCTTTGTGTTGCTTTTATCAAGAATTGTTTGTAACACAAGTTGTCACAAAGATTACCTCTTATGTTATAGAGTGAGATTATCAAAATCATAAAGAAAAATAAAAATGGGAGTTTCAAATCTAAATCTAAAAAAAGTTATTTAAGGATTGACTTGACTTTCTTCCTTTACCCTAGAATTACATCAAGTAAGAATAAAAATTTCCCACGTCTTTGACCAAAGATGGGTTTAAAATGTCCTCTAACTGAAAGATTGATAATATTACTAAAATAACACGCAAGGGAATTTTCAAAGGGATAGAAAATGAAATGTCTTGAAATCAAATCCGTGAGGAGGAGAAAATAGAAATGTAAACAAACTAAAAATAAAAGCAATCTAATATAATCAAAGGCATGAAATAGAAATGACTCAAACAAGATTAAAGTGATACCTTGACATACAACATTAAGATCTTGTTTATGTGTTTTTCAAGTGAAGTGTTGTATTGTTTAAATGTGTTTCTTATTCATGAGTTTATTAAAACCTAACTAATGAAGAGATTTGATTAACAATTGCATTAAAGAGATTTAACAGGGATGAGTTTCCTTAGTCGTGATTTGCTTTAAAACATAACATAAAAA
>APFE030842524.1:23624-54579 GCA_000404065.3 Pinus taeda | reverse complement strand
CCCTCTAACCCCCGGTTCACTACGTAAGTTAGTCGTGGAAAGAATATAACACAACCCAACAAGTTCCGCCTTGAGAAATAACTTATATCAAATTAGAAATAATGGATGTAGAATTCAATAGATAACTTCCTTCATTAAAACATGTGAGAGAAATAATTAACACATAATGAAGCTCTTAACTTTGTCTCAAATTCAACAATTATTCATCCTCTCATCTCTCATCTCTTATCTCTTCTCCCACATCCTATCTAACAATTGTCCACCTCCTATCTCTTAATTATCTCCCAATTATCCTCCAATTACCCTCTAATTCTCCTCCTATTCTCCTCCTCTCTTTGATCTCCGTTTTCATTTAAATACACAGAGAGCAAAGGGAAATTACAACAAAACTGATTACAAAATGATTTCCATTACAATTTTGGATTATTTACATAATATTAATAAACAAGATCACATCTAAAATATCCTCCCATCATGATTGAACTAGAACATGTCAAATCTGGTATTGCAATTGAAAGAATTTTGAAAATGGTCGCAACAGGAAATCTATGAAAATCGTCTTCGAAGAACCTTCTATTTCTCTTAATACAGACTGAATTTTGGAAAATTGCTCATCGAAAAACTAACACAGTCCCATCTGGACAGAACCCATGTTTTAGATTTTCTAGATTCGCCTTCATTTGTCTGAAACATCCAATGCAAAACTATCACTTCTTATTCTAGTGAACTTCTGAGTTGGAGATCAAATTTGCAATCTGGAAAAGATCTTGAAGTCTAAAATCATGAGCAATGTTATAAAAAAATCCATTAATAAACCATCGTTGGTAAAATCATGCATAATAATCATCAATTTATTTAATAAAAGAGAAAAATAGTATTTATCGATAAGAGCATAAATAATTATAAAATGGAACTATATTATAAATTATGATAAATGGCGTGATAAAGAATGGTGGAAATGGATGAAATAGAAGCTAAAAAGTGATATTAATAATGACAAATTAGTGGCCCAATAACAGTATGAACATTAAATGTAACTAAAAATTACATTAAAAAAGTACTTGAAAATCAAATATTGATACAAAGGAATTTAAATTTGCATGAGACACGTCTTGCTGTCATTTGCAAACAAAATTGGAAGTAGGGAGAACAAGACGACTTGATGAGAAAATGTTCACTGATGTGTGGTCACAATATGGAGATAAATATGAAGAATCAAATGTATTTCTAATATATGCAACAATCCATACTTTTCAATTCTTCAGATATAGATCAAGCCACATCTTGATAAAATCCAATACAGGAAAATAGCAAGATAGTTTTCTTATGCAAGTTTTCTTCCCCTTTCTTAAGAGACTTCATCATATCAAACAAAACCATGAGTACATTTGAATTTTCAATAGAACATGTACTTCAGTGTAGTCGATGGAGATAATTTTCTTTAGAAATTTGTTGAAAAGTACCTTGTAATTTTTCAATGCATTTTGGACATAGTTTTTGTTGAATCGATTGGTATGATGTAATATTTTTTGAAATATATGGGAATTTCCAATTATATTAATTAGATATTTTCTATTATTTATAATTGTTTTTTTCAATGACTTTGTTTATTGTTGTTTTCTAATATGTGTGTGGGTGTGTTCTTAAATGAATTGTTTGTCATTCAAATTAGCTTACAGGAACCACCATGTTATTTTTAATGACTTCTATTTACTTGTATGCATCAATAATCATATATAAATGTGAAATATAAGTTTTGAAATAGCACTGGTTGCAAACAAAGGTGTACTTCTTACTAGAGAAATTATAATAATTAACTTGATAAACACTATGTGCACTATTCACTATTCGCAATGCATTATTCACTATTTGCAGTCCATAATATTCATAAATTTATACCCTTAAATCAATTAATGGTAATTAATGGTAGTAATTGAAATCATATTATATTGAAAATCAAAGGCACAAAGTGAGTTATTCATCGCTTACATATAAAATCCACTAATATGAGTGCATAAATGTGATATGTAATTTTTTAGATAAAAATAAAATCCACTAATATGAGTGCATAAATGTGATCTGTAATTTTTTAGATAAAAATCTATGGTAAATAATTTTTCATTTCATAAAAAGACATATAAATAATGATAATGATCACTAAGTGGAATATCAGGGTTTGATTAGACACGGACATGGAATTGTTATGTCTTTGAACTTTTTGAACCACAATGAATCTAATTTCATTATTTGAAGTTATTTTTTTGGAAATTTGATATGTAATTTTTTAGATAAAAATATATGGTAAATAATTTTGCATTTCTTAAAACAACATATAAATAATGATAATGATTGCTAGGTGGAATATCAGGTTTTTTCTTTAAACTTTTTGAACCATAAGGCATCTAATTTGATTATTTAAAGTTAATTTTTGGTAAATTTGATATGTAATTTTTTAGATAAGAATATATGGTAAATAATTTTGCATTTCTTGAAAAAAAATATAAATAATGATAATGATTTCTAGGTGGAATATCAGGGTTTGATTAGACACTGAAATGGATGAATTTTGTCTTTCAACTTTTTGAACCAATGGGAATATAATTTCATTATTTAAAGTTATTTTTTAGTAAATTTGTACTATAAATAAACTGAAATGATATTATATTATTGACTTGTACTTATATACACTAATATGAGTGTATAAATGCGATACATGATAATCATATACTATGATGCATTTCTTCCAAAAATAAGCCTTATAATTTCTTGATAATAAGTATTAAGTGGACTATTTAGGTTAATGGGTGATGACTCATAGTTGAATATGCATCATTTGAGCTAGAATAATATTATTGACTTGTACTTACTTATATCCATTAATATGACTGTATAAATGTGATATATAATAACCATATACTATGACATATTGTTTCCAAAAAAAAGCCTTATAATTTATTGATAATAAGTATTAAGTGGACTACTTAGGCTAATGTGTGATGACTCCTAGTTGAATAATACTCGTTAAATTGAATGATAATCCATAATTTGTTTTATATATTCTTAAATCAACTATTTGTCTATGCAATCATATCATCTCATATAATTTAGTAAGGAATTCATTTATTAACTTTTATTTTGTAATTTATTAAGAGTGTATTAATGTTATATTGTATTGTTTTTAAACAAAACTCTATGTGAAAAAAAAAAAAAAAAAAAAAAAAAACTTCTTCTTAATAAAACATGGGAATAATTAATTAATAATGTATTAAGGGGACCATAAAAGCATTAAAAGGATGGGTAAAAATTGGACATATTTAAATTTTTGCACCATAATACATTGATTTTCCAATTCATATTAACATTTTTTCATTTTCGCTTCTTAAATAGTTTATTTTTTGTCTATAATTTCATGAAATCTAATAGTACATGAAGAATTCTATTTGGTTATATGGATAGAAGTTTATAAATGTCATGCATTTTTTAAATGTAGCTCCTAATGTAAGTAAATATATATATTTTACACAAAAAATTATAAGTAATTGATAATGAGTCCTAAGTGGTCTATATAAAGTCATTTTTCGACTTTTGATTTCATATCATGAGGTTTAATATAAGTGTATAAACGTGACATTTTTTTTAAAATAAAACTCTATATAAATGAATTTTTCCTAACAACCACATGGAATAATTAATTGGTTATGAATGTTAAGATATTCTTGATAAATTGATGCATCTTCAAATGTAGCTCCTAATGTAGGTATGATATATATATCTATATATATATTTTATATATATAATATTATAATATATATATATATAATATATATATTATATATATATAGATATATTATTTATATATATATTATATAATAATAGATATATATCTATAATTATATATATATATATATATATATTATATATATGATTATATAACAAAAAAAAATTATTAGTAATTGTTAATGAGTCTAAGTGGTTTATTATAAAGCCACTTTTAGACTTTTATGTTCATATCATCAGCTTTAATATAATTGTATAAATGTGACATTTTTTGAAACAAAACTCTATATAAAATGAAATGTTTTTCCTAACAACACATGGAATAATTAATTGGTAATGAATGATAAGTATATTCTTTCATTCAAGATACAAGTCATAAATAAACGTATTTAAACTTTCTACAACATACAACATTTGATTTTAACATAAGGCAATTTATTTTATGCGACATTTTATTTTCCCACGCCTATTAACATTTTGAAAATTTCAATTCTTAAATTAACTATTTGTAATTCAAATAATCGCATAGAAAAGGAAAATATGTATTAAATTCTATTTACTTATAGGCATTGATACAAGTTCATAAATGCAACCTATTTTTGAAATAGAGCTCTTAATGTAAGTAAAAAAATATTTTTTAGAAAATTTATAATTTAAAATCAATTGTCAGTGAGTTCTAACTTGTTTATTCTATTTTGAATTGACAACTGTTTCTAACTGCATTTTTAAATCAATTATTTCTATATGCAATCATGTGATATAAGTCAATAAGTCAAGAAACTGTTAATTTATTTTTATTTAACTACCATGTGGTTTAATATGAATGTATAAATGTGACATTGTTATTTCTAGAATAAAAATCCATGTAAAAAATGTTTTTTCTAATGAATTCACAATGAGCATTAAGTAGACTATTTAAGCTCATTCAAGGGATGGGCCATACATGGACGGCTATAAACTTTGAACCATATGACATGATTTTCCCATCAAGATTAACATTTTGTACATTTCAATTCTTAAATAAACTATTTATAATTAAAATAATCTCATAGAATCCAACAAGACTTAGAAGTTATTTATTGAATTCCATTTAGTTATATGTATTGATATAATTTTATAAATGTATTTTTTTAAGATGTTAAGTTGATATCTTTTATAAGACTAATTAGAATTAAGTGATAATAAGATTTAAGTGATTTATTCAAGTGCCATAGATGAATGCAATTTAATACATATTTAATATTCAAAAACAATATCTTAATGATAATTTATTTGTATTCACACTAAGTATTTAATAATTAAAGAACATGGGGATTTATATAAATTTCAACTAAAATCCATCAGTTATGATTCAGAGTTATTTCTTCCCCAATAACAATTCTTATCATTTTATCCTCCCAGTGAAACTAATGGTCAATCATGGAGACTATTATCAGTTTTGATAATGTTGACAAGGAGATATCAGTATCCACACTTCCATCAACTCTACTAATATTCGAAAACTCTTGCATCCACCTCGTTCTGAGTGGAGATAGTTCGATGGTGCCCAACCTTCTTGAAATACCTAGATCAATAATGCCTAACTTTTACACTGAATGACACGATGCTATGAAGATGAATGATCACCCCCTCATCAGTGCTTCATAAAGGCACGAAGGAATGGTAGGAAATTGAGCACAAAAACATTTGAAAAAGCTTTTAGTAAACTAGTTTCAATCCAACACCAGGGACACACATCCTTTACATTTACACTATGATCCTAACATCACCATAATTCAATCAAAAAATCCCCCGCAGGTTTTAGAAAAGGAGTTTAGAGTCATGAGACCCCAAATTCAAACATCAAGGAATCTAGTCCGTTATCCAAAACTATAATAACTTTATTAGATGTTAGACATACTAATATGATTTAGCTTAAATCAGTTTCTTTTAAGAGCTTGATTTCACACTCCTGTTGTGTATTTATAGTATTGTAAATAACAACCCCATGTTTGACCTATTCATGATTTCTAGTTGGTTCGAAATTATTTAAATTATTTTCATGTTAAGTTAAGTTACTATTTTAGTTTACAAAACAATGATGTTTTTGAAGACCTTGCAATAGAATTTTTCCAAATTTAATGAAATATATGTTCTCGAGAATTCTCCTAATTTCCTTCTTGAATAAGGGGAGAAGCACAGGATTTATTTGCCTCATATTTTTCTTGTGGGGTTTTTCTTTAGAATTTAGGGGAACCTTATATTAAATAATAATAATATCATAATCTTTTAAATCATCATAAGACCAAGGAAAAATATCAACATATTTGCTAAAAGGGTCAAGGTGCTTCTACCTATATCTCCCTAGAATCACCTTAGCCAACTTAATAAATCTGAGTTATTGTTTTGTAGCAATATTAAAATTCGATATCCTCTTCATATTCATTTTTGGTTTGTTTTATAGCTAGAGCATTAACATCAAACAAACTCTCCAATTGAACCAACCCATTAGGGATGATTTCACCCTTCAACTGTAGAAATTTCTACATGAACACTAATTATTGTTAAGGATCTTGATGTTCAAACTACTCAATTTACTCAATACCTTCACCTTATTGGTTTATTACATCATTGGTAAACTCCTAGATCACCTCCATAAACCTTTTAGTTTGATCCTCATCATTAAATAATTGCAAGTATTTTAAATTCTCAATACTGAGGGTTTGTGCCTAACTTCCACTTCATACCTCAACTGGGGATTTTATTGGGGTTTTAAAGTTCTGGCTATTGTTTCCAAGGAATATGCCATCCTATTTTACTCCCTAAGTAGGAATTGGACATCAAATTCAGGAATGAAATTTTCAACTAGGTCACGTACCTCATTTATCTAAGATTTCATCCTGGGATGCTTGCTTTAGCAATAATTCTTAATTTGTTTCATGATCAAGTCAAAATCTCCAAAAGCTGGCAAAAATTCAATATTCAAATCTCTAGTAGCTTCTAGGCTTAGTAATTATGCCTCATATTCAACAATGTTATCTATAGTACCAAATTCTAGTTTATATGAAAGAGGAATGAGATTAGCTTAAGGGGATTTCAGTGGTACACCTACGGCATTTCCTTCCTTGCAGTAAGGTCTATCAAAGAACAAATTCCACACATCATCATATTTTACTTAATATAGCTTTTCCTATGAGGGACTCTCCAATTGGGTATCCTCCAATATTTGATCATCTATTTCAATAAGAAGGCATGGAAAAAAAAATCTTGGCCATATACTGGAGAATTGTTCAAGTTGTCTACTCTAGTGATGATTTTTACAAACCTATATTCTTTGCACAGTCTGCACTCTTCTACACCAAATAATTGAATAATATCATATTTAAGGTCTATTCTCTAAGTTTCATTCCATAGGATTTGGAAAGGAGCACACAAAATCTTGTGGGAATGTCAAAAACCGTTATTACCATCAATGCACTTTTCACAGAAATTTGAAATAGATTAACTACAAGATACTTGATCATCTTGAGGCATTTGAATCTTCTAGAATCAAAAGAATACAAGTGCTTATAAGGTTTTTCTATCTCTTTAAGCCTAATTGTTCCATAACAATCAAAGGAATAATATTATGAGAGGCTCCTAAATCAAGCATGTAATTATGTAACAATAAATCATGGATGAATGAGGTAACATAGAATGGAGGGGTGGAAGGATCTTGCTCCTCCACATGGGGTGGAAGGTGATTTAGGCTATCTGCTGATGAGGCTATAGGTTTTAACCTTGTACAATAATTACTTGCACATGAATTTTTAAAACAAAAAATATGTAATGATGAGAACTTAAAAAAAAATAAACAGAGATTTTCCCCTGGATGGACTATACATGTCTTGCTACCCTCTGCCTTGAATTGATCTTCTCAAAGCTCAAGTTTGTGGCTCTTCCTCTTCTGATTCATGTTCTACTGTAGAGATTGATTCTTTCTCCTTTAGATCAAACTTTGTCATTTCAAGTTCCTTTTGTAGGAATTCATGTTTAATAACATATTTCACCTCTCTAAACACCACATATTGGCTATACACAACCTTCCTTTTATTTGGGTTCAAAATCCTATAACCTTCTAAACAATCCTTATACCAAATAAAGATGCACCTTTCACATTCACTATCCAAATAGGTTCTTTTCTCCTTTGGAACATGTACATATGCATCAGACCCAAATACTCTCAGATATGAAAGACAACGTTTCTTACGAGTCCATACCTAATTTTGGGTCTTATCCTCCAACATTGATGCAAGTCATATGTTAACTAGGTCAAATGCAGTCTCCACTGCCTCTAGCCAAAATTTGTGACCTAGCCCGACACCATTGAGCATGGTTACTACCTTTTCCATTAACATCATTTTCATTCTTTCTACAGCTCCATTTTTTTAAGTTGTGTATGGAGTAGTCTTATGTTGTGCTATACCACACTTTTTGCAGAACTCTTCAAATTGTTTCTTGTAGAATGATGGGCCTCTAAATTAGACATAAATTAAGGCCCATATTGCCATCCTTCAGCACATTAAACCTCTCTTTTTCAATTAGATAATCTATTTTTAACTTTACTATGTTCATTAGGAAGGTTTATGAATAATTGCATATTTGTGCCTAATATTATTTATTTTTGTAGAATATTGGGTAAAGTATGAAAATTTGGAGGAGGATATAATTTAGGGACTTTCTCTGTACTACATGAGGATAAATATTAAATAATAAATCAACATTAAATTCTAGAATTATGTCATAGATTGTGGAGATCCATGATTGTGAAAATGTAGGAATATGTTCTCGGCCATTTAATGTGAATTCATAGTATTAGGAACTAGATCCAGAAATCAAGGATTTTTGGTGGGGAAAGCTTCCTTCCTTCATGGGGAATTATTCCTCATAATTTTATATAATTACCAAGTAAAATTTTCCTCTAGTGGGGGAATTTTATTAGTCTTCTTTTGGAGAGAACTCGTATTTTGTAGCTCCATTGTCCTTTCGTGCGGGGATTTAATTGTATTGATGGAAATAATGAAGATTGGCGTCATGTTCAACTTCTAAGCCTTGGTACCCTTCACGGGACTGCAAGGTTCCTTGGGCTTGGCCATCCTAGGAGCCTTAGAGGCCTTTTGTATCATTTACTTTTCTTCTTTTCACTTCTTATTCAGATGCATCTCTTGTTCTTGTTTCTATCTATTTCTACATTTAGTATTAAAGATTTATTGTTTTATGATTGGGTTAAATGGTTGGTGTAAGTTATTTTCTAGGATCAAAAGAACCATTTCATCCTTCTAAAAGCTTTGGAAGGTCATAGTAGTAATTGAGCTACTTGTATTATTTTCCTTATTCCCAAATCTAGATTTCTGGAACTCCTTTGTGGAAAATAACAATAAATTTCTTCTAGTTTTTAGAGAATGCTAACGAGCTTCAATTGATTTGGTTACACTTGCATTATATAATAAAAATGTCATAGTTAATAAAAAACACCCCATTTCATTTTCCCTTGATTAGGTTAGGCATTTTATAGATTTAGTGACCCACTAGTTCTTGAATTTCTAGATTTTAGACTAGTAATTTTCTGCCATTTTGTAGCATGGGTTAATAGAGGTATTTTTGAGTGATTCTACTTGGAATGGAGACCTAAGAAATCGTATTCAATAATAAATTTTGTCCCATATAATGTGGATTTTATTTTTTTTTCATTCGGTGAATTATAACTCCCTATAGAAAATTTGATGTTTCTATCGTAATACTACAAGAAACCTTGTAGTAGCCTTCCAACATGCATATGCTTGCACAAATTCGCTCAAGAATATTGGTTATTGTCCGTTAGGGTTGAGTCAAGACCCATACACTCTAAATCAATGATTATGGAAGACTAAATACTACTTTGGACTTTCATCTTTACCAATTCAAAACATTTCAATGATTTGGGGTAATGGACAAATTTATGAATTGGATAATACAATGATGAATTTCTTGATTGCCGCATCCAATGAATTATGTTAATGGATATAAACTCTTTGAAATGTAATGGGTGACATTTATTTCATGATATTTACTTTATTTAATTAAAATAGGTTCATTTCCTTGTACTTTCTTTCTTGGAATAGATTAAGGTTTCCATTTCAAGCATTTCATTTTCTGCCATTAGTTTAGGGTTACATTTTAGTACATGTGCTCCATTACATCATGACATAAAAGGAATAATGCATTGTATGATGCACATATAGTTCTGATACCTCTGAATTTTGTATGAACCCTAGTTTCATAATTAAAGTTAGTAGCCTTGGGATTTGCAGCATTCTTGTTGCAATGTTGAGGCTCATCATAAAACTATCAACCATTATCTATCCTTAAAACCTTGACCTTCTTATCTATCTGGTTTTCCACCGAAGCCTTAAATTTTTTAAACCTGTTAAAGACCTCAAATTTCTACCTGAGGAAATATATTTGTTTATTCCTTGAGAAGTCATTTATAAAGGATACATAGTACATAGACTTACCCAGTGATGGAATTAACATAGTTCCAAACACATCATCGTGCACAAGCTGTAATATCCCTTTCTACCTCTTAGCACTAGAGGGGAAACTCACTAGATTCTTCTTCCCACATATACAATGTTCACAAAAATCAAAATCTAGAGTGAAATTAGACATAACTTATGTCGTACCATTACCATGTAGTATTCATAAGCCCTTCTCTCTAATATGTCAAAGCCTTTGATTCCATAACATCGTATTTTCTCGAGAGACCACTAGGTTTTCTTCTCCACTTTCAGGAACCTCATAGTTTTTGCACCAATCAATAATAGTGCTACGCAAAAGCTTTTATAAAGTTCCAATATGAACTCTTAGCATAAATACTAGTGCTCCCTGAACCATCTTGCAGGTATCTTTCTTGAAAACTAATTTTACACCTGCATCATCCATCTCTCTTACAAAAACCAGGTTTCTGGATAATGCAGGAATATGCAAAACACTAGGAAGTGTTCTAATCCTTCCAACTTGCAACTTAAGCTTCAATTTTCTGCATTTGATTATGCACTTGATGAGATACATCCATGAACTCAAAAACTTATTTATTATATCTAGGTTGTTTGAGTAATTTAGTTAAGGGAATGGATTTCTTGACCTTCTCTAACTAATTTTGTATACTGAAAGAAGAAGGATTCATATTGACCTTCAATGGCTCAATGTGTTCTTTGTTTTCTTGATGTATGGGATTTGTTTGAACGTGTATTTGGTGTACATTGGATGATTTAGACTTGGAATTGATGGGATGTGAGATTAATCCTTTGGTTGATGGATTAAGATTTATAGGTTTCATCCCTTTATTAGTTGGTTTTGTGGTGGAAGATTGGAAAGTTCCCTCGTTTTGATCTTATGTCCAGGATCTCTTTGCAGATCTCAAATAATATATGTTATGCAATTATGCTTGCATGAATGAAACAAACTTCTTGTAACAGGAATCTATATCTTATTCATCTAAGGGGACATTATGATCATCCTACTCTCCTTCCTTTTCCTCTATTTCATTTTCTTCTTCTAAGAGAGTAGAGAATCGGTTCTCTTGAAAATTAATAACATCTTCAATGTTCTCTTCATGGTCATATTATAAATAGATGGGAAGTTGTATTTGACATTGCTAGTCCTTTCTTTCTCTTTGTAACAATTACAGAGGATGTCTTCCATATTTAGGATTTTAATTTTTGTTGGGGCCTTACGGGATCTACACAGGAGGATTTTTTTTCGACTCTAGCATCACCAATTTATTTAAAAGGCTCCTAACTAACTTACTCATATAATCCAACATATACTCATGGGCTTCCTTTGCTTGGATGGAGGAGATGGATTCCTTATTTCCTCATCTCTATTCACCATGTTCTCCCTTTCCTTTCAACTTCCCTGCAAAATAAAATTTAGTTTCCATTTTTTTGGAACTATGATATAGGTGTTGTCCTTCATGGCAACTCATACATATGACAGTTCACAACGTAAAAGGTTAACAACAAAGTATTACAGATCACACTTTAGAGATTGATGAAAGAAAGTGGTTTAAGAAGTATACATTGGTTCACATTGTCCAAGCAGCGTATAGATGCGGGTTAACAGAACGAAAGGAGCATATACATATACATGCACTTTCAAAGAAGGAAAGCTGCTTATGGGATGGAAAATCAAGGTTTTAGTCCAAGGTATTGGTCTGAGGTATTTGGTGAGAGCTATTGGTTCGAGATATTGGTCCAAGGTATTGGTCCTAAGTGGATTCGGTATGAGGTGTAGAGAAAGGCCTAAAACTATATAAGGAGGAGAAGATCATTAGGCCAAGGTGTGCAAGTATTGAATATCTTATGAAGTGTTAGATCAAATATGCAGGTTATGGGTTTCTAATGCTTTGCTTGATCTAAAACATGGATGCACCCATGTGGTTGATTATGGATGATGGATCAGGATCATAAGGCCTTGTTAGATAATTATATATTACAGAGTAATGAAACACATAAAATATTACATAAATGTAAATGCAAAAATGCATAAAACAAGAGAGACACAGATATACGTGGTTCACCCAGTTTGAGCTACGTCCACAAATAAATAGCCAGTCCTTCTTTTTATATTATCCACCAAACTAAAGAGATACAACCTACAATAGATCCACTGTAACTCCCTCTTTTCTCTCAATCTCCTCTCTCTTCCTCACTCAAAATACCAATATACATAGACGCAATACAATTCCCTCATATATAGTGAGGGGTTAACATCTAGGGAAAAAAACCCTAAATTAAACATAACTGCTACCGTCAGATCCCCATCTAATGAAAATCCCAGATTGACTATGAAATTACAACATTTTACAAGGAAATTTTACATATATTCTTATCTTTGGGGGCGCTACCCCTGATCCCCTTGCCAGGGTGGGCTCCCAAAAGGTCGCAACCCCCCCTGCAACAAATATTTTATGGGTAGCATTTCTGCCCCATTTCGAACTGGGGTCCAATGTGGTGATACTTTTGAATACAGAAGATAATCAAGCTCCACACCGAACAATCTCCCACTTGGAGACTGATTATATCAACTTCACCGCTGCTTCATTTGTTGGACAATGACTCCACTTTGGACCTGGTTGTTTCTCATCTTCTTCATCATACTTGAAGACCAATTGAAATTGAACAAATTCTCAGTTTCTCCCTGGTTACAACTTTTGTTAACATATCTGCAGGATTCTAGTAGTGTGTATCTTTTCCATCTTCAACTTTCCATCTTTCAACACTGACTATATGAAATGGTACTTGAGCTATATATGTATAACCTTCCAAACTCCTGCTTCTTACCCAATTCATCTAGAAACCATTTTAACCAAAACATTTCTTTACTAGCCTTTGTAGTAGCAACATACTTTACTTCTATTGTTGAGAGTGCAACAACACTTTGTAGTTTTGAGACCCAACTAACAACTGTTCCACCTACAGTAAATACATACCCTGTTGTGCTCCTCCTATTATCTCTATCACCCACCATATCTGCATCACATATCCTTGTAGAGCAATGTTTGAACCACCAAAGCATAATGCTTAATTTGTGGTACCTCTCAAATACTTGAGAATCCACTTCATCGCCATCCAATGTTCTTTTCTTGGACTGTTCATGTACCTACTTACAATTCCCACTGCATGTGCAATATGAAGCCTTGTGCAGACCATTTCATACATTAAGCTTCCAACTACTGAAGCATATCAAACTTTATACATATGAGCCGTTTCTTCCTAAGTCTTGGGACACTCTTCCTTAATTTGAAATGGCTAGCCAAAGGTATACTAACTAGTTTTGCATTCTACATATTAAACCTTTTCAGCACCTTTTCTATGTACTCACTTTGAGACAATGTTAATTTGCGATTCTTCCTGTCTCTAGTCATTCTCATACCAAGGATTTGTTTTGCATCACCCAAATCCTTCATTGCAAATGAGTTTGCCAATTTTCTTTTGAGCACATTTATTTCCTACATGTTAGAACCTGCAACAAGCATGTCATCCACATACAATAACAATATAATATAACTGCCATCATTTTGCCTTTTGAGATAAACACAATGATCAGAGTGGCATCTAATATAACCTTGTTTAGACATAAACCTGTCAAATTTTAGATACCACTACGTTGGAGCTTGTTTTAAGCCATACAAGCTCTTATTCAACCTGCACACTAGTTTCTCCTTCCCTTTTACCTCATACCCTTGTGGTTGTTGCATATATATCTCTTCCTCAAAATCCCTATGGAGAAAGGTTGTGTTTACATATAACCACTCAAAATGCAAATATTCAACTACTATTAGACTTAAAATAGTTCTGATTGAAGTCATCTTAACAACAGGAGAAAATATTTCATCAAAGTCTATACGATTTTTCTGTGCAAACCCTTTCACCACAAGTCTAGATTTATACCTTTTTCTACCTCCAACTTCTTCCTTCAACTTGTAAACCCGTTTATTCTACAATGTTGTTTTACCTGCAGGCAACCTGACTAAGTCCTAAGTCTGGTTATGTGCTAAGGAGTCCATCTCTTCCTTCATGGCTTGCTCCCACGTCTTCCTGGTTTCTACTTACACTTCTTCTTCATAACATTTTCGTTCACCAGAATCAGTCAACAATACATAATATAAGGAAGGAGAGTATCATTCACAGGGTCTACTTATCCTGGTAGATCTTCCAACACCACTTTCAGATGTTTGAGGTGCTTGTTGCTATTGTGGTTGTTGTTCTGGCTATTGATCATTATGATTTTCAGGCACCATCACTTTTCTATGATCTCATCAAGCACTATGTATTCTCTGTTTTATTTTTCCTGTTTCTTTTCCTGCAGCTAATCCTTATACAAAACCTTTTCATTGAATATGGCATCTCCGCTCCTAATGATTTTGATTTTTTCATAATCATAAAGCGATAACCAAAATCATTAACACCATATCCATTAAAGGTACATTTCTTTGATTTTTCCTCAAGCTTTGTTCTATTTTCTTTATTAATGTGGACAAAGGCTTCACAACTGAAAGTCTTTAAAAAATAGTAGTTTACCTTTTTACCTATCCATTCCTCCTCTGGAATACCACCATCGAAGGAAATTGAAGGCCCTCCGTTTATTAGATAAACAATAGTATCTACAACATCTACCCAAAATTGTAAATGCAATCCTACATGCAATCTCATGCACCTTGCACGCTGATGATTGTCCTATTCATCCTTTCTGACACACCATTTCCTTGTGGTGTTCCTGGAACTGTCTTCTCTCTAGGAATTCCATTCTTTGAACAGTACCTATCAAACTCTTTGCTGCAATATTCACCTCCATGGTCTGATCTGAGACACTTCTACCTTTTTCCTATCTCATTTTCAACCAAAGCTTTCCATTTCTTAAAAGTATCAAATACATCAGATTTATTTTGAATACAATAAATCTAGGTTTTTATGGTTGCATCATCAATAAGAGTAACATAATAACAAGAGACACCAAGTGATGATACCTAAGAAGGTCCCCATACATATGTATGCACAAACTCTAATTTTTCACTCTTTTTTTCTCTCCCAACTCTAAGGAATCTGACTTTATTCTGTTTTCCATAAACACGATTCTCATAGAATTTTAAATCAACATGCTTCGAACCTGACAACAAATTTCTTGAGTGAAGAATATACATCCCCTTCTCACTCATATACCCAAGCCTATGATGCCACAATGTCGTATCTTCTCTTGTAGAGGTTAAAGCATTAAAAGAATTGGAAATACCATTCCATAAATACAATGTACCAAACTTTCCTCCTTTTGTTATTACCAGGGATCCTTTAGTTACCTTCCACGTTTTATCTGTGAAAGTAGTTACACAACCTTCACCTCCCAACTACCCTGTTGAAATCAGATTTTTCTTTAGATATGGAACATGGCTTAACTCCTTCAATAGGCATTGATTTCTAATTTGTTTTTTTATGAAAATTGTACCATTACAATGATTTTACAAGGTTTATCATCACTCAATCGATCCTGTCCAAAATCTCCTTGAACATAATCATAAAAATGTTTCCTATCAGGTGTGGCATGGAATGAGGCCCATGAATCTACCACCTAGACATCAATAATATTTTCTAATGAAATATTCAAAGCATCTTGTAACACATCACCCATTACATTCACTTCATGATTAGTTTCCTGTTGCGCATCTCTTTCTTTTCCCTTTTCGAGACTTGCAGTCTTTCTTTAGGTGTCCTTTCTTCCCACATTTCCAGCACACTATCACCGATCTGGACTTGGATGTGCCTTTTCTTGACTTACTTGGATATCCAAGGCTCTTCCCTCTTTCCATTTTTCTTCCCCTAGTCTCTGCAGTCAAAGCATTACCTAATGTCTCATTGGAGCTTTTTCGTCACATTTCCTTACTAAGGATTGCATCGACAACATCATCAAACTTTAAACTACTAAATCTAGAGATAGATTTACTAATGGCCATAATTAAACAATTCCAACTTTCTAGCAATGAGCATAGAAATAAAAAAGCCCTAACCTCATCATCAAAAGTTACCCCTACAAAACTTAACTGAGTGGTAACTATATTAAATTCATTTAAATGATCAACGAAAGATCCACCTTCTGAAATCTTCATATTAAATAAACGCTTCATAAGAAATACCTTATTTAAGGAAGATTTGTTTTCATACAGTTTGGCCAATGTTGAAATTAAACCCCACGTTGTCATTTCCTTTGAAATATTAAACGCTACTTACACTGCTAGGCACAACAGTATTGTTCCAAGTGCTTTTCTATCGAGAATATCCCATTCTATGTCTGTCATACTCATCGGCTTCTTTTTCCTTCCTCTCAATGGTTGGTATAAATCTCTCTGATACAAATACTATTCCATATGCATCTTCCATAGCTGGTATTTTTTTCCATTGAATTTTTCAACCCTAAACCTACCATCTTTCGGCATTTCTCCCACTCGAACCAAGAACCCTTCTCTCCTGTGAGTTTATCAGCCAAATAGACCTTTGGCATATATACCAGTTGTTAGAAAATTATATTTTACAGAGAATTGTAACATATAAAATATTGCATAAATGTAAACACGAAAACACATAAAATAGGAGAAACACAGATATAGATGGTTCACCCAGTTTGGGCTACGTCCACAGAGAAATAGCCAGTCCTTCTTTTATATTATCCAGTAAACTGAAGAGATACAACCTACAACAGCTCCACTGTAACTCCCTCTTTGCTCTCA
The DNA here is from genome assembly GCA_000404065.3 of Pinus taeda. Taxonomy (NCBI): domain Eukaryota; kingdom Viridiplantae; phylum Streptophyta; class Pinopsida; order Pinales; family Pinaceae; genus Pinus; species Pinus taeda. Next base: position 37,526 of record APFE030842524.1, on the reverse strand, counting down.
ATCTCCTCTCTCTTCTACAATCAGAATACCAATATACATAGACGCAATACATTTCCCTCATACATAGCGAGGGGTTGCCTTCTAGGCCAAAAAACCCTAAATTACAGATAACTTCTACTGTCAAATATTCGCCTAATGAATGGCCCAGATTGACTACGAAATTACAACATTTTAGAAGGTAATTTTACATCTATTCTTAGCTTCGGGGGTGCTGCCCTCCCAAAAGGTCACAAACGCCCCCCCCTGACCCCCCTATAGCGAATATTTTATGAGCGACATTGCCACCCCATTTAGAACTGGGGTTTAATGCAGCGATACCTTTGAATACAGAAGATAATCAGACTTCACACCCAACAAGCCTAAAAGAAATTATCATTATGTGGTCTTAATAATGGATATTATAGATATGAATACTAACGCATGTTTTATTCTGTAAATGTTATGATATGGGTATGACTGAATTCTGGAATATCTGAGAAGTTTTTAAGATAGTATTTGTAGATCTATATGCTAGTTCGCTTTGATAAAAGCGCTTATACACGTTGGTTAGAAACATCCAAGTACCATATACATTATGAAATATGATATTTGAAGTTGCAGTTGGATCTGGTTGTTGTTGCAGAGTTCTAGGTTCTGCTTTGTGTTCTGGTGACATTGTTCTGAAAGTTCAGATTGATTGATTGTGATCTACTTCAGTGATGATGGTTTGTTAGTGATTGTTTGATTCAGTTGTGGTTGATTCAAAGATTTATAATTGAGTTTTAGTGATTGGTTGATGCAGATGTATTTAATGATTGTATTGTAGTTGTGATTTATTTTAAGCTTCATTATTGTTGATGGGTCCAATATGAAAATTTGATGAAACAAGCCCTTCAAATTTTGATGTTGTGTTCCAAGAGTATCAAGTCTGAAAATTTATGAAACATGGTCCCTAGAGGAAGAGAGAAGGTTGTAGCCTTCTGTTGGCTAGCGCCTACATACTCGTAAACATATCGGCCAATACAAGAGCCTGGCGGTTCGAGCTCCCTTCCAATAGCAGTTGGAAAAATGAGTGAAGGTTGGAGCCTTCTATAGGCTGGTTCTTACATACTAGTAAATGGATCGGCTAGTACAAGAGCTAGGGGGAAGGAGCTCCCTTCTAGTAGCAACTAGAAAATGAGTGAAGGTTGGAGGCTTTTGTAGGATGGTGCCTAAATACTAGTAAATGGATCGACTAGTACAAGAGATAGGCGGTTGTATCTCCCTCCAAATAGAAGCTGGAGAATGAGAGAAGGTTGTAGCCTTCCATAGGTGGGTGCCTACATACTAGTATGAGCCTCCACTAGTACAATATTGTAAACAGGTTTTTCTTCTATTAAAAGAAGATAGTAGCATGTGGTTTTTGTCCCACATTAGATTTCCACCTTATATCTTGGTGTTCATGTTTGTTCCTTATGTGTGATGGTTAGTTCTATTCTTACTGCACATGGTTATTGTTTATATGGTTAATGAAGTACTTATGCACTGATTAAAGATCAACATATGATGAATTAACTAAATCAGAAGTTTGTTGGATATACGCTGGTTACTTTAAATACATTTGCATGTACACGCAAGTTACCTTCATTGAAGTAGCATATATAAATTTGAGTATGAAAGGAGAAAAAATATTGACTTCATTAATTGACTCACCCCCCCCCTCTCATTATTATTTCCAACAGTTGGTACTAGTGTAGGTACGTTAGTAGAAGCTTGATTGGTTGAAGGAGATCTATAGAAACAATTGGAAAGAAGCTAAAGAAGAAAGCGCCTCAGAAAAGGAAGACATCTTAAAGGAACAATGATAGTAGGAGAGATAATGGTTCATTAGGTGGAAACAAGTATTTAGATTCTGAATCACCTTAGATCGAAGATGAGCAAGCAAAATAAGTATCAGGTACAAAGTTTTGGTCTACTAGTGGTACTTTTCTCTGTTCATGCAATGTTGAAGATATTGGAAGTGATCGCGAAAGAAACATAGAGGAAAAAGTTAAAAAACTCGTAGATAAAATTAGAGATCGGCAAGATCTATTTAACGAAAGGGATTGTTCCTTCAAAGAAGAGGTTGCCAGATTAGAAACTCAGTTGGAGGAAGGAAACAAAGTAAGGAAGCAGTACAAGGAAAAGGAAGATCAATCTCAAAAGCTAGAGGATGAGGGGACATCATTAAGAAATGAAGTAGATGAAAAGAGTACAACAATCAAGAGATTTAAAGATAGATCCAGTTACTATGAATTCCTTAAAGCTAAGATCCTCTCTAAAAGAAGATCCTGACATTTCAAATAAGCAGAATGGACAACAAGAAAATGAGATTCTCAAATTAAGGAAACAAGTGGAATAAGGAAGAAAGGGTGAAGAAATCATGAAGAAGAAATATTTGAAAAAGGAAGAGGAATATCAGGTTGACATAAATATCTTCAAAGGTAAATTAGAAGAAAAGGATAAAATGTTACGATTTCAAGATTGTAATAATAATTTGGATAATATTCTTAGTCATCAAAGGTATCCTACCATCAAAACTGGTCTTTGTTTTCATGAATCTATTGAAGGTGAATCTAGATCACAAGATGAGGCAAGGAACTCTAATGTAAAATATGAAATTCTCAACAAGGAGATGAGAGGTCAAACCCATCAACAAGCAAGGAAAGAAAGTCTTCAAAGAAAATATTTTACTCCTATCTATGGAAGTCATAGTCAGTTATTTCCTCTGATGAATAATGTTGAATGTTTTATATGTCATAATCTTGGACATGTTCCATCGAGATGCAGAAGTATAATGGTTCAAGACCATGACAAAGAAATGTCATAAGCTTCTAGGTACTTTAATCGATATTGTTTTTCTTGTAATATGTTTGGTCACAAATCCATTGGCTGCTATAGAAGGAATATGAAACATGTAAGATGTTATGAATGTAAGAAGTTTGGTCACATAGCAAAATAATGCAAGAGAAAAGTTCAGCCAACACACCGGAAGGAGAAATCATCATCACTCTCTAAGGTATGGAAGAAGAAGGAAGTACAGCTAGAAAGACGTGGCATATCACAATATACATATATAACAGACTCAGGGGGAGCAGAAAGTGTGAAACTTAAGTACTATAAATCTCATACACATTTATCATGAAGACAAGTCACGGATATACGTGAGTTCAAAGCTGCACAGTCGCGTATATGGTGTTTTGAAGAAAAGCCAGTGGGACAGACTCAGGGAAAGGGGTCTGATATGGTTTAGTCAATTATCAATTATTTGTTCTATTCTGATTGATGATGATTACAGTCTTATGATGATATGTGGAAATGTTTCTGGCCCTCCTAAGCTGTTAATAAGTTGATTAATAATTGGTTAATAATGATGCCTTGATGATTCTTACTAACAAATGCAAATATCAAAGCTCATAGTGAACAGTTGGCATAGGTTCAGGAGGGCATATGTTTCTAATAATCCATTGTTGGCATTATATTAGAAGGCCTTGGTACATGATGATAATTATATTTCTTAACCACATAGTTGTTTGATTCAGGTGATTCTTTTGATGATGGACATATACAGGTTGTTAATATTGATGCTACTGACAGATGTTGATGGTGCAGATCATATATGGTGTATGATAGTTGCTGATGACTATCATGGTATTGTTTATATTGTTGGTGATTATTATAAATATCATGTATACAATTTGATGTAAAGGTCATGAAAATACCTAATTTGCATCCCCACTAATCATGGGAAGGATGATGTAATAATTGTTATTTCAGTCATGTATAAACATTTGGTATGTCCCCACTTGGTTCGGTGGATGAGTCAAATTTGGTGTATCCCCACTTTGTTGGGAGATTGATGTATGTATCAGTCATTCGTGATAGGAAGGTCATACTCACATAACTGAGTTATAGAGTCATGATTTTATTTTGGAAAATATCTCTGCAAACTCTGCATGTGCTCAGGAGCATAGATGGTTTAGTGCATCTTAGCATGAAGAAAGGAGGAGGTCAATCAAAGAACTCAACATGTACTCAAGGGGAGCATGGACATCATAATGTATATCAAAAATGGAATAATACCATTAGTCCACCCTTTGTCATTGATGTCAAAGGGGAAAAGTGTCTTTGTGTTTTTTTCCATCAAGTCCAAAGGGGGATATTGTTGGCATTATGATATACGTGTCATCCTTGATGGAAACTCACACAGATGACAGTTCATAGTGCAATAGGTTAATAACAAAGGATTACATATCAAACTTCAAAGATTGAAGAAAGAGAGTGGTTTAAGAAGTATATGTTGGTTCACTTTGTCCAAGTAGCATATATACACTAGTTAATAGAACGAAAGGAGTGTATATGTATACATGCACTTTCATAGAAGGAAAAGTGCGTATGGGATGGAAAATCAAGGTTTTGGTCCAAGGTACTGGTCTGAGGTATTTGGTCCAAGGTATTTGGTATGAGGTATTGAGAAAGGCCTAAAACGATATAAGGAAGAGAATATCATTAGGCCAGGGTGTGCAAGTATTGAAAATCTTATGAAGTGTTAGATCAAATATGCAAGTTATGCATTTATGATGCTTTTCTTAATCTGAACTAAGGATGCACCTATGTGGTTGATGATGGATCAGGATCATAAGCCCTTAAATGAATATCAATATGTGGTTTTAATCATGGATAGTCTAGATATGTATACTAACACATGTTTTATTATGTAAATATTATGATTTGAGTATGATTGAAGTTTAGAATATCTGAGAATTTTTTAAGATAGTATTTGCATATATATACATTGGTTCACTTTGGTAAAAGTGCATATACACACTGGTTAGTCACATCCAAGTAGCGTATACACTATGAAATATGATATTTGAAGTTGTATTTGGATTTGGTTGATGTTGCAGAGTTCTGGGTTCTACTTTATGTTCTAGTGACAGTGTTCTGAAAGTACAGATTGATTGATTGTGATATGCTTCAGGGATGATGGGTTGTCAATGATTGATTGATTCAGTTGTGGTTGATTCAGAGATTTATGATTGAGTTTTAGTGATTGGTTGATGTGGATGTATTTGATGGTTGTATTGTAGTTGTGATTGATTTTGAGGTTCAATGTTGTTGATGGGTCTAGTATGAAAATTTGATGAAACGAGGCCCTCAAATTGTGGTGTTGTGTCCCAGCAGTATCCACTCTGAAAATTTATAAAACATGGTCCTTGGAGGAAGAGAGAAGGTCATATCCTTCTATAGACTGGCACCTATGTATTCGTAAACATATCGGTGAGTACAAGAGCTAGGGGGTTGAAGCTCCCTTTGAGTAGCAGCCGGAAAAACGAGTAAAGGTTGGAGCCTTTTGTAGGCTAGTTCCTACGTACTAGTAAATGGGTTAGCTAGTACAAGAGCCAAGGGGTTGGAGCTCCCTTCCAGTATTAGCTAGATAATAAGTGAAGGTTGGAGCCTTCTATAGGCTCGTGCTTACGTACGAGTAAATTGATAGGCTAGTACAAGACCTAGGGGGTTGTAGCTCCCTTCCAGAAGAAGCGGGAGAACAAGAGAAGGTTGTATCCTTCTGTAGGTGGGTGTTTGCGTATTAGTATGAGTCTACACTAGTACAAGGTTGTAAAAAAGTTATTATTATATTAAAAGAAGACAATAGTAGCTGGTTTATTTACCACATTGGGTTTCTGCCTTAAATCTTGGTGTTCATGTGTGTTGCTTATGTGTGATGGTTTATTCTATTCTCATTGCACATGGGTACTATTTATATGGTTAATGAAGTATGGATGCACTGATTAAAGATCAACATATGATGAATTAATTGAATCATAAGTTTGCTTGATCTACGCTAGTTGCTTTAAAGTCAGTTGCATGTACACATGAGTTACCTTCATTAACTAGCATATCTAAAATTGAGTATGAAAGGAAAAAAATATTGATTTGACTAATACTGATTCAGCCCTACTTTCAATATTATTTCCAACAACTTTTAGAGAATCTACCTAGATCTAGTCTAATGTGTGGGATTTTCTCTCTCTTAAGGCAAACCTAAAATATGACTGAAACGCTCTATCAAACACTACCTTAGTTTATTCCTGTGGAGTTTTAATCTTAGAAAGAAAGTTATTATACAACTTTTTAATTATTTTTATGAACTCAGTGGCATGTTCATTGTGCCTTTTTTTATTGCATTAACCTTAGTCAAAAAATACACATGGTCTTTCTTCTCTCCCCATTTCTACATAAAAGTGTTCTCCAATTCCTCCCATGTGTTGATTGAGTTATTTGGTAAGTTCTTAAACCATTTTCAAGTCTCCCCGTCAAAGGGATAAACAAATAGTCTAACAACTACATCAAAGTGCTCTATATTCAACTTCTCATAAAATTTACATAAAATATCTTTGTTTTTTTGGACTATGACATCATCTTCCAAAATGAATCTATGTAATATCTTAAGATAGCCTTGGGGAATTTCATTCAAAGGTTATTGTAGATTTAGTGGGACATAACTATTAACAAGAAAACCAGAGACAACCATATTTCGTAGAGGAGGTTCAAAAATATTTTCTACAAGGCTTGGATGAGAGATTTCGTGAACCATGTTGGGCAAGATTTGGTGTGAGATAATAGTCGAGGTTTGAAATGGATTAGAAATGAGAATATATTTAACTTATTCAACTTTTGGGAAGGTATGACATGTAAAAGCATCAAAATTGATTAAGGTTTATTCAAACTTAGGGAAATATATTATAACTCAATCCCAACAATGATACTACAATATGTTGTATCTCATAGAGATAACCCTGGGGTTGAGGAAAAGGGTCAATGCCTATGAAATCTTAGAGTTTCTAGTAGATGGATCATCATTACTCAAGAGTTGCAAATATCAAGGATTTTTTTTTGGTTTTATAATCATACTCAAAGACCAAGCACATTACACACATTGATAGCATTTTGTTCCAATGAAGTAAATTTCCACCATGGTGGCCTACACACAAATAGTGAATGTTATTTTCTTGTTATGGTATATGTGAGAGAATAAATAGAGAAATAAATTTGGTGTAGAAGGCTAAAGGTAGAATATTTTACACTAAACTTTCGAAAAATTATGTGTATAAAAAAGAAATTAAGTTAGAAACCATGGAATCAATTTTAACCCTTTCAATCTTAGATTTACAAGTACCACTTTCCATAACATGACATAGATAAATATGACGTATAAAATTGAGTTCCAACAACTACAATTCGAATATTTCTGGGAGGAATGAAACACATATAAAAATGATAAACAAAGGAAGGAAGACATACTTCACATATGAATGCTTGGAATCACCAAAAACCTATTTATTTGTATTTCATAACATAATAAATATAATCTAACTACTAGAGCTTGCAAAACTTGCATAATGTTGTAGCCTCTAATCATGAAAATCGAAACCTTACAAATCAGTTCCTCTTCTCTCTTATAAGGAGACTGCTAATAAAAATAGTTTAAAAATATCATCTAGTGCAACAATTGTCTAAGCTAATCAACTCTATATGCGTGTTGAAAGACTAACTATTTTAATCATTACAAAACGACTTGATTATTTCTTGAAATTAAAATTATTTACAAAATTGGAAAAATTTCAATGATATGATCGTCAATGCCATCTCTTTCAATCACTTCAAATGGATGCATGCTCGGTTTTGTATAAATTTAAGAATTTGGTTACATCTTTTCCATAGAACGGGCCTGGTATAGGAGTTTAAAGGAGGGTATTGTAGGTCATCCTTAAATTCATGAAATCCATGTATTTGAGCCTGGCCATGAACAAGTTATTTGAGAGACACAATAGTTGGAATTCTCTTTGGAAGTAATTGACTATAGTGCTTCCTTTGAGGGTGACAATATTCTCATGTGATGAGTCCACCTTTTTCTTGGCCTCCATTAAAAAATTCTCATATATCTCCCAAGGAAACAAATTTCCTTGGAAATCCCAATAGCTAGGTAACCCCACTATAGTCATCTAGTGAAAAATAGAGTTGGATGTTGCAAATAACATTGCCATCCCACGTACACATGTTTTAGTCCTATCCCTCACTTCCTTCTTCTGGATCACTTTCAATACTTCTATAAGCACACTTGTCCTATTAACAATGTCAATTTCCCTTAATTCATCTACTACTTTCTCATTAAGGACCTTGATAAACCTCTCAAAAATGCTAACATTCCTACAATTCTCCTATTTGGTTGACACGATAAAGAATTCATTGGTTCCCACTACAACTTTCTGTTATATGACTACTTTTAGGTGTTCCTATATTTTCTTAATTTCATATATTATTTCATCCTAAATTGCATGCCTAGATTCAATGAGGGCCATGATTCCCTTCAAATAGTTTTTTAGCATTTTGATCTCATTTGGTGCTACCTGATACTTCAATTTCATTTTATCCACACTTGCCTAAGTGGACTTGAACTTATTCTCCTTACTTTCCAGTGTATACTTTACATCATCCAAGTCATTTTGGACCTTCTTAAGTTCACTCTCCAACAACTACAACTCGGTGAGGGCCTTGAATAACTACTAGGTGGGGTTTTATTAGTTGTCTGGTAGAACGAATACATAAATAAGGGAATAAATGCTCTGCTGCAATTCAACTACCTTCAACTTGAGTGCTACCACATCATTATTTATTTTCATTAACTCCTTGCCCATTATTTCCTTCTCGTTTTCAACCTCTTCCAATTCCTTGGTTTATACATGCTTTGGAGTAGGAATTTAAGGTTGCTTCCTCAGTGTTTGTATTTCTGATTTTGAGCCTTTGATAATGGCATATATGGGAGCCTTTTCACTAGGATCTATCCCTAACTCGATAATCAGTTCCTTATAGCCTTGATTACAGAGATGAAAGGCTCTCGAGCTCACCTTGTCCATTTTTACCTTAGTAGTTGCTTTCTCCAATAGCTTCTCACCCTCAGACATCATCAAGGCTCCTTTACCTAACTTTCTATATGTCATCCTTGTTGCCTCCTTGTGTAAATTAATGTTAGCTTTCATGGGGATAGTAATCATGTCTAAAGATAATTCCATTGTTCTAAATTGTGGTCTATAGCGGTAGGGACTACACTGAAGGGTGACATGGGGGGAATTCATTTGTTTTCTTTTGCAGGTCCATGGCAGCTAAGATCCTAGTCTGATATGGCACTAAATGAGATGCTAGCTATGTCGACATTTCATCTCTATAATTTTATTCCTTTCCTATATCATCTTGTCTTCCTCCCAATTAGGTCCTACTACTGGTGTGCTCCCAATTGAACCCTATCTTTTTAACTCAATCGAACTAGAGGTGGTAGCTTATTGGGGATCATCTAGTTGTACATGAAATTTGGGCTAATCAAGGTTTTTTTCTATCAACTTCACGTTAATTTATTCCTTTTTCTACTCCTAAATATTCCATTTCTTAGTCGAGGATGCATCCTCCATCTCAAGGTCCCCTATCTCGTTAATGTTATTTTTCTAAGAATTTTCTTTTGTAATTGGTGTCTCGATCTCCATCTCTATGTTGACGGGTCAAAAATAAATATTATCCTTCCATTATATCTCTAGCCTATATTCATGTTCATAAGAATAATAATTTATGTCTTTCCTCTTACTAGAAATAACATAATGAGTATCCTAATCCCACACTTATCCTAGTTCAAAATTGAACTTCTTTAACATAAGCTCCACCTATTGGGAAACTTGTCTAGAGTTCAATACAATGGGGTCAACCATCATGGGGATTTCACTCAATAAATTCTTGACATATCACATGCATTTGTTACATATTAAATAATACCCTTAATTTGACATCCCATTATTTAACCCCCTACCAATACGCCTTCCCAATTAAAATATCCATACTTTCAGTAGATATTGTAGGTATAATTTTTTTTGAACATTTTTTATACCCCTATATATGTTTTCATTAAATTTAAGTTTCATTTTTTATACCTACCAAGATAAAAAGCCTTTACCCCCTATAAATCCCCTAAGATATTATGCCATTTTTTCCTCAATATATATTCCCCAATATGAGTGCACATGATTTGGTATTTCTCCACTATTGAAGTCCCCATGCCCATTGTCTTGGGAAGCTTGAACATAAAACCCATTTTGTCTATGAAAAAATGGATTTGGTTTGCATTTAAGCTATGCCTAATGAAATCCATGGCAAAAATTCGCATGGGCATGAATACATGCAGTTAGTAAGGAGGAAATTCAAACCCATATATCCTAATTTTAGTGTAATCTTCATACATATATCAGTTGTTGAATAGGTTGTCATTCACATGAAAGTGAGAGGAGTCGTAATATCATTTATCAAGTGTACAGTAGGTCATTGATGTCAAAGCAAGAGTAGCTGCATGTATCAGGTAAATGAGACGTTTCTCAAATGAAACCCTAGCCCCAGGGTTTGAGTTCCTCGTACGATGAAGAGACTCGTCTACTATTGGCACTTTTGGAGTAGCAAATCAATTTTCTTGACCTAGAGACCCTTTCCATCAGATTATCCTCATTATGTTGATTCCGATCATATGAGGAGCATCTCATGGACCTTCCTAGTTCATGAAATATTTCCTATCAAAGTTTGTGACCCAACTTTCAGACCAAAACCCCATAGGGTTGTTGTGATGGCATTAAATTATTAAAGATATGACTCCATGGTTGATGATGTGCCAACTTGGTCAAAACCAATCAATAGAACATGTGCCAGCTTTACTTATGGCACCTATAATAAGGAATTGTTATTAAGAAATATATTTAGGATTCTAAGGTCAAGCTAATGATTTAAATAAAAATTGAAGTAATAAGAAAAAACAAGAAAAAAAGGTTTAAAAAATGAAGAAAAAAAGAAGAAGAAGAAAGTTTGTGGTCCAACGATATATTTTTGAATCATGCAAAAGAGAATTAAAATAGGGCCAATTTCTAGACAGTTCTCTATTTAAAAAAGTTCAAATGATGAATTTGGCTCCATCCAAATTGTCCGCCAAAAGTACATTCATGATCATTATAAATAAACTCATTTTTGTGCCTTAGTATAATGACCACAAGGGAAAACGTTTTCGATTCATTTGGCTTTGTGGAAAGAAGTCAAAGTAAAACACATTTTTTTTTCTCTCTGTAGCCAACACAGTTTGAGTGCAAGTGTTGAGAGATTTAATAGGTGTATTAACTCTCTTGCATCTATATGTCAATCCATGCTTGTAAACATGAGTCACATTGTTCTTTCTACATTTAGTTCTTGGTCAGAGCTTTAAGGTTTCCTTTATAATGACCAGATATGTGATGGAATGCACAAATGCTTGTAAACACACAACTCAAAAAGGAAATCAATCGATCTTGCTAACATAGGCATTATCCATAGTCAAATTGAACTTAAACACTTCGAAATCTCTATAAATTTAACCTATTATATTCTTAAACTGAAATCTAGACTCAATTGAAGACTTAATTCTTTACCACAGGTTCCACATTGATAGACTATGAAAGAGAATTCCTAATTAAACAAACTCCACACATAAACTCAACAGTTTAAAGTTTCATTCAAAATCCAAATCCTAATTTCTAGCTCTTGCAATTTATACTTGAAAGAAATAAAAGATCTAATCTACTTCAGATGGTAATTAAATTTTGGACTAAGCAATCGATCTTGCACTCAACAATTGTTCTTGATTCAAACCCTAGAATGAGAAAGGTTTCACATTAATTCCACTATCTTGACAACAAGTAAAAGATCTTTACGTTAGGAACTAATTTGAATACTTTGTCTCATATACTTAACCAAGCAAATTTATCTCTCACACTCAACTAATATTCATACATATTACCTAGTATTTAATAACCTTAGGAACATTCTCAAATATAAAACTTTATTTCTATTTTCAAGAATGAAAAGAAAATAAGACAACTATGAATTGTTATAAGACACACAAAACTGTACTTAAGAGACTATCCTACATTGGCATTTAACATGAATCAAATCTCAAACTAAGCTTAACCAAAACTACTTAAGCTTTTGGCAAACCAACACTTTGTCTTCTAAATGAGAAAGGTAAATCACACAGCTAATTGCAACCTTAACTACTTCAAAATCTAATCAAGCATATGTTATACTAAGGCAATGTTAATGGAAATTACCTGAAGCTGGAAACTACGATTTCAACAAACAATATCAAATTCTAGGATATTGTACTACACTCAAGCACTCAAAACAAAACAAAAGAAATCACATTGAACATTGAATCACTCACTTGAACTTCAAAGTCAAACTATGAACTTATTAAGAAGCTAAGAATCTATCGAGAAACAAGACTAGCTTAAACTATGATAAGTTAAATTATTCCAATCAACAATCTGGAAATAAATACCCCTATGGCACACACATTCATGAAAATAACTTAAAGGAAAACCAATCAATGTATTAATAGAAAGAAACAAGCAATGTGATTCCTATTTCAAATTAACTAAAATCCACTTAATGAATATTACCAATTGAGCTTCCTACTCTACACAACTAAACCCACACCATATAAATCCTTGCTACACAATGAATTAAATTGACTTCAACATTCGAGAGTGGATTTTACATTTCCAACAAAGGGAACATCTCACCACAGGCATTCGATTCGTAATGTGATTGAAACAAGTTTTCATATGACTGCAACAACACAGCTAGGAAAATACAACTCGTTGCTTTAGAAAACAGAGTAAGATTTTGTCTTCAAGGTAGGTGCACCAATCTCTATGATGCACACAAGAACTACACATTCAGATTGCTAAATTGAAAGGTTTGAAAATGCATACAATGGTTAGCACATTAAAATCATTCCAAATAAATGAAAGCCTCCACACAATATATAAATGATTAATATACAAACCAGAAACAAATGAGAAGCATCTATATTGACACTCAATTATGTTTCCTAAGAAATAACATAGAGTTAATCCCAGACGATGGTGGGCCCAACCATACCCGACGAAGCAAGCTTACTTATAGAAAAATGGAAAGCTTAACACATGTAATTCATGAACTCACAACAAACCATCTAGTGAATCGATTTGAACTTAATGCATGGCCATAATAACAGTCTTCAATTAAAAATAATATGTCTGGAGATAATACTTCGAGGATACAATAACAATATTTTCTTTTTCTCACTAGCTTCCTACTTATTTCAAATCAGCCCTTATAGGCATCGAATTTAGTTAAAAACAACATTGGACCATCCATAGCAAGTCCAATGACTTGGCTAAATCGATCTTCTTGATTAGGTTGTTGGATCAACCTGTTCTATTTAGCATAAAAAAATCCTCAACAAACCCCAATATTGGCTTTAGCTAAGTTCAGCGAGGATAATGAAGATATTCATCATGGCAGATATTGAACTTGTTTGATCACAACTGTGGGTGGCTTGAACATCTAGAATCACATGCTCTATTCATTCATTATATAGTTAAGTATAGATCGTGGAATGGTTGTTATGTGGAAAAATGGTGGAACACGACTCATGGATAAGCACTCTCCTGATCTTATCCTGGTCAAGCTGCTACAATACTCATACTCAATCATATCGATTCGTTAGCTCATTAGTAACAACTTAAATTCTCTTAAAATTAACTAACCAATAGTAAAATGGCAGGATTTTGACAGTTTTTAGCGAAATGAAAGTGATAGGAGAGTAGGTATAGGAGTAGAAAAATGACAAAAATGGAGGTGGGGAATAGTGGAATTGAGGACAAAATAGGGCACCAACATCCTCCCACACCTATTTGGATGCATTTTATGGACCAACTCAAGAAAAGATAGAAAAGATAGATCAACGCCTTAGAATTCAGCCTCTTCGAGGGGGCAACGTCCTTTACATTACGTAAATGAACA
>APFE030842524.1:0-18427 GCA_000404065.3 Pinus taeda | reverse complement strand
ATCGTAAATTTGTCCGCAACTATGGTCACATAGTGAAGCCCCTCACCCAACTCCTAAAGAAAAATTCATTCTTCTGGGATGAGGAAGCACAACAGGCCTTTACAGCTCTAAAAAATGCCATGTGTTCCACTCCAGTTTTAGCACTACCTGACTTCACCAAATCTTTTGTCATTGAATGTGATGCTTCAGGTACAGGTATTGGGGCGGTCTTAATGTAGGAAGGGCGATCGTTGGCCTTCACAAGCCAACAACTCAGTGGGAGGAATCTGGGCCAATCTACCTACGAGAAGGAAATGATGGCCATCTTACATGCAGTCAACACCTGGCAACCTTATTTATTGGGGCGACATTTCCAAATCCGCACAGATCATCATAGTCTTAAATATTTTTTGGAGCAACGCCTATCCTCCCCACAACAAAATAAATGGCTAGTCAAAATGCTGGGATATGATTATGAGATCATTTACAAGAAAGGGAAAGACGATAGTGTAGCAGATGCATTATCTCGCCAATTTAAGGAGGAAGGTACCCTGCTAGCAATTTCCCTCCCCATTCCAGAATGGATTGAAGAAGCTCGCAGGGAATGGTTTTCACACCCTGGGCTCTCCCAACTCATTTCTCATTTGCAAGCAAATCCAAATTCCACCAAGGGCTACTCATGGCAGGATGATATTCTTCACTACAAGGACAAAGTCGTAATATCAGCAACATCCACCCTCAAAAGTCGCATTTTGGAAGAATTGCACTCATCTCCCATTGCAGGACATTCGGGCTTCCAGAAGACGTATGCTTGCACCAGAAGATCATTTTTTGGACAGGCATGAAAAAGGACATCTTTACCTTCATAGCAGAATGCGATGTCTGTCAACGCCACAAAGGGGAAACCGTCAACACACCAGGCACATTACAACCATTGCCCATTCCGGCATCAATTTGGACGGAGGTTTCTATGGATTTCATTACAGGTCTTTCAAAGTCAGGGAACAAGTCAGTCATCATGGTGGTTGTGGACCAATTGTCGAAGTATGCTCATTTTTGTGCTCTTCCCCGCCCGTTTACATCAAATTTCGTTGCTCAATCTTTCATGGATCAGATCTTCAAATTGCATGGCATGCCCACTTCTATTGTGTCCGACCACAACCCGATCTTAACCAGCAATGTTTGGCAGGAACTCTTCATAATACAAGGCACTCAACTAAAACTCAGTACTTCCTATCATCTGCAAACAGATGGTCAAACCGAAGCTGTCAAAAAATGTCTAGAAACCTACCTTAGGTGTTTCACTTCAGAAAGACAACACCTTTGGGTACAGTGGCTACCTCTGGCTGAATGGTGGTATAACACCAACTATCATGCCACCACCAAAATGACTCCCTATGAAGCGGTATATGGTCAACTCCCGCCTTCACCTACTTCGTATCTCAATGGATGCTCAAAAGTCCAAGCAGTGGATCAAATCCTACAACACCACGCAACCATGCTCGCCCATCTTCGAGAGAATCTTCATCAGGCTCAGAACCGCATGAAGAAACAGGTAGACCAACATCGCTCAAAGCACCAATTTCAAGAAGGGGATCAGGTATTTTTACCGCTCCAACCATATAAGCAAACATCACTCAAAGACAAGGGGTGTCAGAAACTCTCTCCCAAATTCTACGGACCATATCAAGTACTTCAACGCATTGGAGAAGTGGCCTACAATTTGGCCTTGCCACCTACTGCAAAAATCCATCCATTTTTTCATGTCTCATGCCTCAAGAAAGTGCTTGGGAACAATTGCATAATTCAGACCAGTCTACCGGAATTAGACGAAGAAGGGTCCATCTGGCTTCAACCAGAATAGGTCCTCGACACACGAATCAAGCAACTACGCATCCACATGATTAAGGAAGTCCTAGTCAAATGGAAAGACACCTCTCCGGAAGATGCAACTTGGGAGCCAGCCACTATTCTACAACAGTTTCCACAGCTTCAGCCTTGAGGACAAGGCTAGTCTTAAGGGGGAGGGCATGTTAGCGTCCCACCCTAACCCCCTTATCTATGTAATGGGACCACGTCATAGTCAAGAGTCAATAAAGCCCATATTAATAATTGTAAGTGGTTAATCCGCAATTAATAACGGAACCACAGTTAGCTGCAAATGGGTCGTAGTATTAGATAGATGGTATTAGTAATACCACGGTATTGGTCGGTGGTATTGCATGTATGAGTCATATATAAAGGATAGAGACTCCCTGCGAGGAGCGTCGTGTATTATTTTGTAATCAAGATCTGCTCTATTGGAGGTTGCCCCCTCGAAGAGGCAAGTAAACATTACTCTCTGAATAATAAAATCATTTCTATTCTGTGTTCTGGGTATCTTTTCTTCGCATATTCTGTGTTCTGGGTATCTTTCCTTCACATATTATATATTTGGGTATCATTTTTAGGTTAAGAGCATAACAAAGTGCCACGTATCGTTGTTTCGACCTTTGGCTTTGAAACATATATACAAGAAACTAAAATATGTCCTCTTTATGTACCTTCTTACGAAATTTCAATCTGATGCTCACAGAGAAATTTATGATGATTATCCCAAGGTCACCTATTTGGAATGTAATTCAGGAGTCTGCAAAAATACCAACTTCTACAGATCATATCTCCGCAAATATAGCGCAGAACACTCTGCAATTCAGACCTGCGATTCAGCGCGATGTCTTCTCAAATGGGTTTTTTTTTAATCATCTAAAACGTCACATAAAAAAAGTTATTGTGAAAATTCCACGATGACCTATTTGGAGCAGTGAAACCCTAGAATCCGAAGCTCTAATACCAAATGTTATGAACCAGCTCAAGAAAAGATAGAAAAGATAGATCAACGCCTTAGAATTCAGCCTCTTCGAGGGGGAAACCTCCTTTACATTACATAAATGAACAATTCTTGGGTGTAACAAATGAAAGACCTCCTTTCTATATATAGGAGTCTAAGGGGTCATAACATAATCAGAGCCGCCATAACAATAATAATGTAAGGGCACAATAATAACAATAGTGGGCTTCTATGGGGCACAATAGTAACAATATGGGCACTACATGGGTACATCAATATAATAAGTGGGTTGTACTAATAAAAATAAGGGGTTACACTAGTAGTATAGGGGCCTAACAATGCATGTTCTCATGCATCAATTACATCTGCCAAAAGGGAAAAATGTGCCAAACAAAAGGAATTGTTTTCAAAGACCAACAGTCTTAATGAGCACTTCTATCCCATGTTTAGTTGGTGGGGAACATTTCTGGAGCTAGAGGGCTGACCCTTGTGCACTAAACATTTTAATGGGCATATACCTCGATGCTTTCCAACGCAGTAGCTTCCTATTCTTCCTCTCCAGTTCATCATTATGAGAATACAACCTCAAATTGGAGTCTCTCACCTAGTGATTGACCTACCTAACATAATGAAATAAAACCTTATACTTATTAGCTTGTTCTATAAGTTTCACAATGATCTGAAATTATCATATGTTAAACTAAAGTATAATTTATTACTGCCAACAATGAACTGAATGTTAACTTAAAGTGCTTTAACCATGAGAATTGATTCAAAAGGAAAGACTTTACGATAGATGTGAAACATAAGAAAGATGTAAACAAAAATGAAAAGAAGCAGAAGTATAGTAATACCAGACATAAATATTGATTACGGATTTCCTCCCTGATAATCTACATCTCCGGGTCTACTTTCAAGATGGGTGACCTCTTTCTTAGGATTGAATCCAAGGAGGTTGATTACACAACAAATTAACCAGATTGATTATGCACATAGGAACTTTTGGTCACCGTCACAAGAAATCTCTCTAAATTAGCTTTCCAATGCCGGTCATAGTTCCCCATTCCGACTCTCAATGCCCTTGTTACAGTGAAAACAAAACTACCTATAACCTCTAGAATCTGCATGCAAAACTCAAAAAATCTCTAATGCCTTATGCATTGCCAAAAGGATCAATTTAAAGAGTTTTAGGTACATTCAAAATCTCTCCAAATAATTTTGGCATGAATCGGTTTGAATTGGCTCAGTCTTATAACATATGGACACCTTAGGTCTTAGTTATAGGGTCTTTGCATTAAAATAGCCCCAAAATTTAATTAGAAAAACCCCAAATTAAACTTTAGTTTAGCCCAAATCCATTAGCAACTAGCTAATCAAGTGGAGGAAGCATGGAAAGTGCATGTGATTAGGTGAGATATATGATTTTTGGTAACCTCTAGCTAGTGATTCCAGTGACTCACCTTGACTATTCTCATGTGCAGTGACGGTTGGCAGATATTTCGGTTGTACTGATGTGGTCTCCCCTTCGTGGTTTGCAGAGTTGCTCACCTGTAACAGCTAACCCTTACCGCAATTGTCAACAGAAACGGTGGAAACTAACCTTCTGTATGCATAATCTGCTACCTTGTGTTCACATGCCTGCGGTTCCAACGCGGTCTAAACCTGCGTTCAGGGACCTGTGGGTGTTTTATATGGTTTTGTAATGTTTTTATATGTATTATAATGGATTAACATGGCCTGAGTAGGTTTTAGTGCTATGGTTTAGGGGTTTAGGTGTTGTAATAGGTTTGTACCATGGGTTTAGGGTTAGGTTTGTAGCATAGGCCTTTTTTTAATGTATTATGTTATGTCTTACATCAATTAGATTTGAAAGAACCCATTTACACCCATTTGTCACAATGTGACATAAAACCCTATATAAAGTTACCTATTTCCTTTTTGGCAACCAAACCTCGATAGAACTCATGACAACCACATATTGACAACCAGGTACCAAACACCATATCCTTTGAACACCATCAAACCATTTTGACAACCATTGACATTACCGACATAATTGAACCATGAACATCATTATTGAAGCTGAAGATACCAGACACTGAATGCTAACGACGAAACTCGTGAAGTTGATAAAGTTCAAGGCCTCATCAACCAATGATCATTTGATGAACACATCAATGTTGAGCCACTGAAGACTTCACTCATGTTGGACTGACAAGATCCTCCTCGATCAATACTCTCCACTTGAAAGCTTTTGGACAACAAAAGTTTGACTTAATGAGACACTGGGTGAGGATCAAGCTCCCTCACTCTCCACCTTGTCCGGAAGATGTGCCAATGCATTCGATCAAACACTTGAAAGTGATGACCCTAATGATGTTCATCATGGCATCCTTTGAAACTGTGAACTATTACATCCATCTGTAGTATGCATGCACAGCTTGCAAAGATGGTTAAACAACCTATTATGAACATGGAAATTGCCTTCTTTCCACGAAGTACCGTGAATTAGTGATTCATCAAAGTATTTGAAAATAGTCTCTACAAAATATTGTTCAATACTATTGACATGTACTAACAATCTTTTTTGCGGAATAATAGAAAAATTCAAAGACATGCTGGACATCATACCAGTTACTTGATTTGATATACTTTCTTGATTCCTGATTACTAAGTGAACTTGCTGCAATAAATCCATCAAACTGTAATGTGGAAACTACTGCAACTTAGTTTGATTTTTAAAGTATTGAAATTTTGGATGATTTGTTTAAATAATTTTTTCTTCATTCATTAATTGATGTTTCCATTGATTAGAACTTCCCCTTGATGCATAAGTTTCCCTTGGATGTATTGGATACTTTGACACTACTTTAGGAAAGGTTTTGATATGAAAACAATTGGGCTTCCTCTCCACTTGAAAAGAGGCTTCCAAACTATTTGAAACATGAAATGGTGACATAACACACGAGAAATCTAACACTAACTTTCCCCAACACTGACCTGCATCCCTGTAACTGATAACTTCCAAACCTTGACTAAAATAATTCATTCTAACATTAAGAAGAGGAGCTTTAGGAATCAACTATAACTAATGTTGTACTCCATACTTATGAGTAAGATGTTTTGTTTCTTTAAATAGAACTGAAAAAATTTCTACCTCTTTGAGAAAGCTATCTTTAAACTAGGACTCATAAGTTCAACAAACATTAGCTTGATTCTTATGTTGTTCCTTTCCAACATGATTACAAATCCCTTATTTGAACTTATTAATCACTTCATCTGATTAGCAACAACTAAATTCAAGTGATTTTTTCTTTGATGTGCTTTGACAATAAATTCAACCCCATATTTTTTAAGGTGATATTTATGCTCTCTCCTATAAAATACTACATCACGATCATAAAGATAAGGACTTCCTAAGACACTCCACACATGTCTACTAGAACCACATCTAATTCCACTTTATCAATGTAATTAGCTGTAATGGAAAATTTTAATCAATATTGTTTTGTGACTTTTACTTGAGCCTATTTATTTAGCCATCCCAATGGATAAGGTATTCGATGATTCAGTGTCTCCAAACCCAAGTTCTTAACTAACTATTTAGATATTAAATTGGCCTATGATCCACTGTCAAACATTGTATCTATTTTTGTGTGCTCAAAAGTTATCCTTATGTTAAATAATTCAACCCCTTTATCCTCATTTGAAGGATTTATGTTTGATGAAGATGCAATGGTATTCAAACTTGAACCAATGTCAAAAGTTTTACTTGTTGAGACTATGGCAATCATCCTCCTTTCATCATATGAATCAGAACCTAGATCTTACTGGACTACTGCAATTGCTTTTTTTTCACCCTTCTCTTTAAGGAACCTTTTGGGCTTAAGTTTGGGATGAAGTTTCCAACACCTACATTCATAATGATCGATTCTCTGCGATGAGAACAAGTAGGTATTTACTTCTAAGTTTTCATTGATTTATTTCTCTTCAAATTGCTCTTCCCCTTACTATCATTGGAATCCTTGATTTCCAACTCTCACAATGATTTTTGTTAAAAATTGAATGGTTTTCCCCCTGATTCAATATGTATGGCTTGAACACGCACTTGATCAAAATCATCAAGATTAAACATCAATAATGTATGTTGCAAATATGAATGTAAATTTCCGATGTATTTTAACAAAGTTTCACGTGCATCCAATGAAATACCAAGCATTATTTCTTTCTTTCTGAACTCCTAAGTAAACTCCTAAACATTGTACCCTTTACCTTGCCTCAAATGTTGCTAATCAATAATAGCATGTTGCATGTATCCTAAAGGATGGAATTGTTTCCTAAGAGCTTTCAAAAACTTAGTCCATGAAGAGATGACTTTACCTTTCCTCTTTACATCTATTTGAGTTTTACTTTCCCACCAAATTAAAGTTGTTCCCCCCATTCTAAGTGTAGCTAACTAAATTTTCATTTTGTCATCAGAAATGTTCTAAATACGACAATAAACTTCTAACTGCTTAATCCAGTTATCTAGCTTTTGAGGATTCATTTCACCGTCATAAATAGGTAACTCAAGTTTTACATCAAGTTTTAAGAGAGATGTTTTCTTAGGTTTCTTTTCTGTTTCAGATTTTGCACTAGAAGAAGAAGAAAATGATCATGATCATGATAATGGAAATGATGGAGGTGAAGGAGGTGTATCAGCCTTCCCTTTACCTTTGTCCTTCTTCGATGTCTTTGAATAAGAAGTTGCATCTCTCACCTTCTTGTCTTCAAAAAGTTCTACACATCTACTTCATACTCAAGAATGTTTGCTAAAACTGTTCCTCGCTCATCCTAGTGTCAGGATTTTCACCTCCATGAAATCCGGTCATGGTTGGCTTATGAGAGACTCTTTGCTTTCCAATTTCTCGATCAAGCTCCTAGAGGATTCCTTCTCCACGTTGTGAATTTGACCTGGTTAAAATTCACTGGAAAATTCTACAAACAAAACCTACTCTGATACCAAATTATATGATTTGAAATGATCATATGTTAAACTAAAGTAGAATTTATTATTGCCAACGGTGAACTGAATGTTAACTTAAAGTGCTTTAACCGTGAGAATCGATTGAAAAGGATAGACTTTACGATAGATTAGAAACATAAGAAAGAGGTAAACATAAGCGAAAAGTAGTAAAAATATAGCGATACCAGATAGTAAGATTTATTACGAAGTTCGTCCCTGATGGACTACGTCTTCGAGTTTGATTGCTAGGGGGGTGACCGCTTTATTAGGATTGAGTCTAAGGAGGTCGATTACACAAAACATTAACCAAACTAATTTTGCACACAGGCATTTTTGGTCACTATCATAAGAAAGCTCTCTGAATTATCTTTCCAACACATTTCATGGTTCCCAATTCCGACTCCCGATGCTCCTATTACACTGAAAACAAAACTGCCTATAACCTCCAGAATCTGCATACAAAACTCAAAGAAACTCTAATGCCTTCTTCATGACCAAAAGGATGAATTTGGATAGTTTCAGGTACATTCAAAGTCTCTCATAATAAGTTTTGCATGAATTGGTTTGAATTGGCTTGCTCCTATAACATAGGGACACCTTAGGTATTAGTTACAGGGTCTTTGCATTAAAATAACACCAAAATTTAATTTAAAAGACCCAAATTAAACATTAGTTTAGCTCGAATCTATTAGCGTCTAGCTAACCAGGCAGAGGAAGCATGGAAAATGCATGGGATCAGGTGAGATACACTATATGTGGTAACCTATGGGCCGGTGGTTCCGCTGACTCACCCTAACCATTCTCTTGCGCAGTGACAATTGGCCGATATTCTGGAAGTTCTGACGCAGTCTCCACACCATGGTTTGTAGAGTTATTCACATGTGAGAGCTAACCCTAACTGCAACTATCAACCCAAATGGTAGAGACTATCCTTCTATCTGTGGGGTGTACTGCCTTATGTTCACACGCCCGTGGTTCTGACGTAGTCTAAGGCTACAATTAGGGACCTGTGGGTGTTTTATATGGTTTTGCAATGTTTTTATATGTATTACAATGCATTAACATTGCTCGAGTAGGTTTTAGTGCTAGGGTTTTGGTGATTAGGTGTTGTATTAGGTTTGTAGCATAGGATATTTTTTTATAATGTATTAGGTTATTTCTTAAATCAATTTGATTTAAAATAATCCATTTACAACCATTTGTCACAATGTGAGATAAAACCCTAAATGAAGATACCTTTTCCTTTTTGAAAACCAAACCCCGACAGAACTTATGACAACAACAACCACATGTCTACAACCAGGTACCAAGCACCAAATCCTTTGAACACCATGAAAACCATATCAACCATTGACATTACCGATGGAACTGAACCATAAACATCACTATCAAAGTTGAAAATACCAGACACTGAATGTTAACAACGAAATTGGCAAAGCTGATAAAGTTCAAGACCTCATTAACCAATGATCATTTGATGATAACTTCATTGTTGAACCACTAAAGAAGTAGCTCATGCTGGACTACCAAGATCCTTCTAGATCAAACAATCGTCTTCTTTAGTTCTATGATTCAGATCTTTAGATTTTCCTCCACATCATAAGTGGGAGCCCTAGTAGGCGTCATCGACTGCTGAGATGCACTGCCTTCAAGAAAATTCCCACTATGTCCTCTTGGCGAAGAAAGATGCTAACTAGCCTTAGTATCACTCTTCCTTACTGATGGCCAGATAGGAGATAAGGTTTCTATGTCCTGTCTAATATCCGTAGGGATATTTACTTCGGATATGGTCATGGGGTCGTTATACAGGAATAGTGTCCACACAGATACTGCTATTCCCACTAAGATGTGTGGCTATCTTAGAAACAAACATTCAAATTCTACTGTTGATTCCCTTTTTGAAAATAGATGAGAGGAGAACCAAGAGGGCCAACCTGAGTCTTGCGCTCGATTCCCTCTCCTTCTTGATAGAGTTTTGCTGCTCGCTCTTTGTCTGCTCAGCTTCAAAAGGGACCTGTAGAATCACAACAACATACTACTATGCAAGAAACAAGGATCTAAATTCACAAATAATGTAGGATCAGATGTACATTAACCATATACAAGAAAATATAAACAAATACACCAGGATATGGAAGGAAACAAGAATAGCTTTATTCAGATAGAAGTAGCAAGAGGATTACAACCATGAGCAGCTCTGACCCAGCATCATCCTCCAGCTAAGAAGCCCTTCTTTCACCTCAAGCAAAGCAAAATCACCCAACACTGTGAATGTACACCAGAATACCAACAACACTTCTCTATAGATTACAAAATTCCAGCCTCTGGATCTCTGTGATGAGGGATCCATATATAGATGATTACAGAGAGGTGAGTCATCTTTTGGGATCTTGATTAGTGTCTTCTCTATGATAGTTCCTACTTCCACTTGGAGAATGAAGATCTCTTACTCATCCCTGGTCGAAAATGGAGTGGCAAGTGTCAGAGGGGAAGCTTCTGGAAGATTCCATGATCTTCCACCTTGCATTTTTGTCCCTGTCATTTGTCCATTCCTGACCATCGCACCCTACAAAGGAGCAAAACAGTATGCATCGCACCTTGTACATTGGGAAGGTGATATGCATCGCACCCTCTGCATTGAGCTTTCAGTATGGTCCAGTTTTGACCATTTATGAGCAGTTTTCAGTGGAGAACTTCTGGGAGATGATATAATCCGTTGACCTTGTTCCTTTAGATAGTGAAGCAACACTTTTAGGGACTTAAGAGCCCTCAGTTTATGGACATTTGTGATTGGGGTTGAAATGCCCAAAAATGTCTATAACAGTTGCCCCCTAAAGCATGAGGTCGTTAATTGTTTTCGATGTCGGGTGAAATGCTTTACTATGAGGATCTAAAGTTTTTCTGAGCTAGGAGGTGACCTATAATAAGATACAATACAATACATTATATGACAACATTTTTTCATGATCTAGCTGAGGCGAGCATTCCCATGCTCAGCTTTATAAACTCATTTTCATGTACATAGGACAGACGATGGTCTGTGTGACATATTGATGATATGGACACATCATCCTTTGATTTGGATGATCATCTATTCGGAAATGATGTACATTGGATGTTTTTATATTCCTGAATATATCGTAGCTCGGATGGATGAAACTAGATCTGGGGTCTTCAAACTTGGCCAATCTTCACTCAGAGTACAAGTCAATCCATGTGAAAAATGTTTTTGGAGTCGAACATGGAAAGACATCGCCTCATTACCAGCCAATGATGTAAGCTGTTAACAGGTGCGAGAGCAATCACCAATAATGACAATGACCCTGAAGGTACTACACTACAATCTACATGGTGTGAAAAAAGGGACTTGGCCTCGAACACCACACAAAATCTCTTAGTCGAAGGTCATTGATGTAAACATGTCTCCGAAAGTGAGAAACTTGCCATTGAGGCATGCAAGCTTCAAAGTACTGAAAAGGGTTGTTCCTAAGTCAACTTCTTGGATAATGAGATGATGTCAACAAGAAGCGACGCGTCGTAGTAGGGCTTTAATGAATCCCACATCAACGACACAGAACGAAGCAAATTATTTTGGAGGTGAAAACAAGCTGACGATATGAGGGTTCAGGGTGGTGGTCATGAAGGAATGAAGCATGAATGAATTGCAGTGTGTTGGAATTATGATGCATGTGTTGTACTTGATGGCAACCCTCTCTTAGAAGATCATCTCACTTACATATAACTAGATGAATCTACAGAAGAAATATCAAATGCGACTGAATGCATGAGATGCAGGACAACTAAAAGGAATCAGATGAGAGAACTAAGTGTGACAAGTTAGCTTTGCCATCAAGTCCAAAGGGGGAGATTGTTCGCATTATGAGACAAGTGTTGTCCCTGATGGCAAACTACACAGATGAAAAATCAGAGTGCAGAAGGTCAGCAGCAAGGAATTGATGAACAAGACTACAAGAATGAAGAGAAAATACATATACGCAGGTTCATCGTGACAGATCCGTGTATACACGCATGTTAGTCGTTACAAAGTCGCGTATGCGTATCCATGCACATTCATGCAAGGAAAAGCGTGTATATGTTAGAAAACTTACCTTTGGTCCCTGGCGGTTAGTCCTTGGAATTTGAACCTATGGTTTTTGGACCATGGCATCTCGACAGACGTGCTGATCCCTTGTATTGAGTTGATGGTATTGGTTTGTTATGGTTTTGGACCATGGTATTGGGCAAGGCCTAAGACTATAAAAGTAGAAGAAGATCATTAGGCAAAGCCATTGAGAAATTCTTGAATATCTGATGAAGGATGAGATCTAGTATGCAGGTTATGGGTTGCTTGATCTAAGCTAAGGAGGGATCTCACAAGTTGATGGAGAACAAGATTTAAGAATAAATCGGGTCAAATGGTTTGAAATGAACTATCTCTTTATAGTTGATTATGCTTATTATAGATCTGTATACTGACGCATGTAATGTTATGAACTGATCATAACTGAAGTCTGAAATCAGTACAAGTCATGATTAAATATTTATAGATCTGTACGCGGGTTGGCTTTGTTAAAAGCGCGTATGTATGCGGGTTCGGTTTGTTCAAGTAGCGTATGCACTTTAATGCATGATTTTGATGATATAGTTGGTTCTGAATAGTGTTGCAGAGTTCAGGGTTCTGCTTTGTGTTCTGGTGACTGGTTTTTGTTGACAGGGTTTCAGTATTGGGTGTTGATGTGGCTAAGTGTTTGTGAGCTTCAATGATATTGATGGTTCTAGTATGAAAATTGGATGAAACTTGGCCTTCAGATTATAGAGTTGTGCTTCAGTGTATCCAGTCTGAAAATTTATGAAACATGGTACCTGGAGGAGAGAAGATTGTAGGTCGGTGCCTACGTACTAGTATCTTAGATAGTACAAGAATTATGGGGGTTGTAGCTCCCTTCCAGGAGAAGCTGGAGAACGATAGAGGGTTGTAGCTCTCTGCAGGTTGTAGCCTGCGTACTGGTAAAGGACTGTACCAGTACATTGTAAAAGAATTTTCTTATTAAAGGAAGATGGAAACAAATTGCATCAGGTGGTTTTCACCCACATTGGGTTTCCACCTTATATCATGGTGTTCATGTGTGCTTCTTGTGTGTGATGATCTGTTCTGTTTATTGCTTCTGTTTATTGTTCATATGGTCAATCAAGTTCTGATGCATTATCTAAAGATCAACATGTAATGGATTATCTGACTTATAAATAATCTGGATATACGCTAGTTTTTTTTAGACACAGTCGCGTATACAATGCGAATTTCCTTAACTGAAGTAGTGTATATGAATCTGAGTGAGAAAATGAAAAAGTTTACTGACCTGATAATACTGATCACCCCCTCTCAGTAATTATTTCCACAATTGGTATCAGAGCAGGTCCTTTCATAGAAGCTTGATCACTTGAAGGATATCCGTGGAACAATGGGAAAGAATCTTAAGAAGAAAGCACTGAAGAAAAAGAAGACATCTCACAAGAACTATGACAGTGGGAGAATTGATTGGGGATTAGGCATAAGAAGCTCTTCAGATTTCAGAATCAGATGAAGATGAACTATCAGGTAATGAATTGCTATCTCTGATGTTCCGGCTATCTTTCCATATGGAAGAGATGAAAGTGATAGCGAAACAACTGAACTTGCTCTTATGGGTGAAGAAAAAAGATATCAAATAGAGGCATAATTTAAAAAAGCTGACCAGACAAAATTAGAGAGATCAACAAGATCTATTGAACAAAAGGGAATCTGACTCCAAAGAAGAAGCTACCAAACTGAAAGCCAATCTAGAGTTATTCAAGGCCAAATATCTAAAGTTGATAAAAGACCAACAAGAGGAAGAAAGCAAGATAAGGAAGTTTTTCAGGGACAAAAATCAAAAGTTGCATGATGAAGTCACATCTCTAAGAAAAGAAGTCAATGAAAAGAACACAAAAATCAAGAATCTCAGAGATAGATCCAGTGATTATGAAAGTCTTGAAGCTTCGACCCTCTCACTAAAGGAAGAACTTGAAGAAACCAAGAAGCAGAATAAAGATCTACTCCAAGGTATTGAAAATCAGGAAAACGAAGTTATCAATTTAAAAGCTCAACTGGAATGTGTCTCCAGAGTTCGTCAAATGTTGCAGGATGTGAATGAAGAACAAGAAAAGGATATTATCAATCTAAGACATCAGTTAGAAGAAGAAAGGAATGTTGAAGAGAATGTGAAGAAGCAGTATCTTGAAAAGGAAGAGCAACATCAAGTTGAGGTAAATATCTTGAAAGGTAAATTAGAAGAAAAGGATAAAATATTGCGATTTCAAGATAGTACTAAAGTCTTGGATGATATTCTTAGTAGTCAAAGGTCTCCTACTATCAAGACTGGTCTTGGTTTCCATGAATCTGTTAAAGGTGAATCTAGTTCACAAGGAGAAGCAAGGAACTCTAAAGAGAAATCTAAAATGATCAACAAGGAGATGAGAGGTCAACCCCATCAGCAATCAAGGAAAGAAATTCTTCAAACTCCTGCTATGAATAATGTTGAATGTTATGTATGTCATAATCTTGGACATGTTGCAGCTAGATGTAGAAGAAGAAGGGTTCAAGACCATCATGCAGAAAGATCATCACATTCAAGGTACTTTAATGGATATTGTTTTGCTTGCAATATGTATGGTCACAAGGCTGCTGATTGCTGTAAGAGGAATATGAAATATGTAAGATGTTATGCATGTAACAAGCTTGGACATGTAGCAAGGGATTGCAGGAACAAAGTATAGACATCGCATCAAAAGGAGAAATCATCATCACACTTGAAGATATGGAAGAAAAAGGAAGTTCAGTCAGAAAGATGTAGCACCGCACAAAGTACTCAGATGCAGCACAGCACAGACATAACTAACTCAAGGGGAGTTGAAAGTGTACAACTTCAGTGTCCTGAATCTCATACACAAGTTGCATAAAGAGAAGTCGCGTATATACGTCGGTTATACACTGAAAAGTCACGTATATGTCAGTCTGAAGAAAAGCAGTGGGGATAGGCTCAGAAAAAGGGTATAATATGTTTCAGTCCATTATTTGTTGTCGGTCAATAGTTACAGTCTGTTGAGGATGTGTGGAAATATCTTCTTACTTGTAAGATGTTTAGAAGTGTTTTGATCCCAACTTGATGATGATGATGTCCTGATGCTTATTTCTGATATATGCATGATCAGATCTAACAGTAAACAGATGGCATAGGTTGAGGGGGAGCACATGCCTTTAACAAAGCATTGTTGTCATTATGGTTAATAGTCCTTGATGATGATACTTATATGGCTAAATGATATATATTGCTATGATGTGGATATGAGTTGCCCATGATAAAATCTCATATGATTCTTGGGGTTACATAGTTGATGTTCAGATCATATTTATGGATTGATTGTGCATATATGATGGTTACATGATGATTTTCATAAAGATAAGGAGAAGTACAAAGCTTGAATACACAACGTCATTACTTGATGAAGAAGTCTTTCATATGCTGTTGTCATCATATGCATGAAATACTATTATGATGCATGATTCATATAGTACTTGGTGATCATGTGGATGAGGATTGTTGATGTTGATGATATAAAGAAACCTTGACAAAATCTTGAGCTCTAGATACATAATGCTGGATACATGGAATTATTGGAGATATGATGTTACCTATATAATGATAGACATACCTTGGTACAGGACACTTGCAGGTTGCTGATATATAAAAGAGGTTGTATGCGAGTGTTATGAGGTATATCCGTGTATATACGCAAATTTCTGTGGATACAGTCACGTATATGTTGGTTTGAATAAAATCAGTGGACCAGACTCTGGGTGAGAAGAGTCTGATATGGGTCTGACAGAAACCAACTGGCACAGCTTCAGGGGGAGCAGATAAACTTCTAATAATGCATTGTTGGCATTACCTTAGAAGCTCTTAGTTTGAGTACACAAGTTGTTTTGATTTCAGGCAGATCAGGGAGAACATAAGGAAATCTTCGTTGCTGATCTGAATGGTGATTAACAGATGTTGCTGCTATCAGTTGTTGACTTTCATAAGTCTTGGTCTAGATATTTCGTCTCTATGTCTTTTGTGGTATCTCTTTTATGGTGTCAAGGTCATGTAATGACCTATTTTTGGTTTCCCCACTATGCCTGGGATGATTGATGTAATGTAATTGGTTGTCATATGTAAATCTCTGATGTATCCACACTTGGTTGAGTGGATGATCCCCACTTGGTTGGGTGATAGATGTATATATATGAGTATTTGGTGCTAGGAAGGTCTAGTATGATGTATAGAGTCATGTTCTTCTTGTAGAACATCTTTTTGCAGATCTTGCTTACGCTCAAGGGGAGCATGAACATCACATTCCAGCAGTGCAGAGACTCAGGATGTACTCAGGGGGAGCATGGACAGATTGGTACACATTGGCATATACAAAAGGGGAGCTCATTCAGAGAGTTCAGCAAGTACTCAGGGGGAGTATGGACAGTGGAATGTTTAACAAGAATATCTTGGTCCGCCCTTTGCCCTTGATGTCAGAGGGGGAGAGTGTGATTTGGTGTTGTTGCCATCAAGTCCAAAGGGGGAGATTGTTGGCATTATGATGCATGTGTTGTAATTGATGGCAACCCTCTCTTAGAAGATCATCTCACTTACATATAACTAGATGAATCTACAGAAGAAATATCAGATGCAACTGAATGCATGGGATCCAGGACAACTAAAAGGAATCAGATGATAGATCTAAGTGTGACAAGTTAGCTTTGCCATCAAGTCCAAAGGGGGAGATTGTTGGCATTATGAGACAAGTGTTGTCCTTGATGGCAAACTACATAGATGACAAATCAGAGTGCAGAAGGTCAGCAGCAAGGAATTGATGAACAAGACTACAAGAATGAAGAGAAAATACATATACGCAGGTTCATCGTGACAGATCCACGTATACACGCATGTTAGTCTTTACAAATTCACGTATGCGTATGCACACACATTCATGCAAGGAAAAGCGCGTATATGTTGGAAAACTTACCTTTGGTCCCTGGCGGTTAGTCCTTGGAATTTGAACCTATGGTTTTTGGACCATGGCATCTCGATAGACTTGTTGATCCCTTGTATTGAGTTGATGGTATTGGTTTGTTATGGTTTTGGACCATGGTATTGAGCAAGGCCTAAGACTATAAAAGGAGAAGAAGATCATTAGGCAAAAGCATTGAGAAAGTCTTGAATATCTGATGAAGGATGAGATCCAGTATGCAGGTTATGGGTTGCTTTATCTAAGCTAAGGAGGGATCTCACAAGTTGATGGAGAACAATATCTAAGAATAAATCGGGTCAAATGGTTTGAAATGAACTATCTCTTTATAGTTGATTATGCTTATTATAGATCTGTATACTGACGCATGTAATGTTATGGACTGATCATAACTGAAGTCTGAAATCAGTACAAGTCATGATTAAATATTTATAGATCTGTACGCGGGTTGGCTTTGTTAAAAGCGCGTATGTACGCGGGTTCGGTTTGTTCAAGTAGCGTATGCACTTTAATGCATGATTTTGATGATATAGTTGGTTCTGAATAGTGTTGCAGAGTTCAGGGTTCTACTCTGTGTTCTGGTGACTGGTTTTTGTTGACAGGGTTTCAGTATTGGGTATTGATGTGGCTAAGTGTTTGTGAGCTTCAATGATATTGATGGGTCTAGTATGAAAATTGGATGAAACGTGGCCTTCAGATTATAGAGTTGTGCTTCAGTGTATCCATTCTAAAAATTTATGAAACGTGGTACCTGGAGGAGAGAAGATTGTAGGTCGGTGCCTACGTACTAGTATCTTAGCTAGTACAAGAACTATGGGGGTTGTAGCTCCCTTCAAGGAGAAGTTGGAGAACGAGAGAGGGTTGTAGCTCTCTGCAGGTTGCAGCCTGCATACTGGTAAAGGACTGCACTAGTACATTGTAAAAGGAGTTTCTTATTAAAGGAAGATAGAAACAAATTGCAGCAGGTGGTTTTCACCCACATTGGGTTTCCACCTTATATCATGGTGTTCATGTGTGCTTCTTGTGTGTGATGATCTGTTCTTTTTATTGCTTTTGTTTACTGTTCATATGGTCAATGAAGTTCTGATGCATTATCTAAAGATCAACATGTAATGGATTATCTGACTTATAAATAATATGGATATACGCTAGTTTATTTAGACACAGTCACGTATACACGCGAATTTCCTTAACTGAAGTAGCGTATATGAATCTGAGTAAGAAAATGAAAAAGTTTTACTAATCTGATAATACTGATTCACCCCCCCCTCTCAGTATTATTTCCAACACAGTGGGTGAGACTCAGGTGAATTGTCTGAATGACTTCTCTTGAACATATCGGCGACACTGATGATGGATTGGTAGCATTAACCCCAGAGATGGATGGTGTGGTGGACCAATGGTGAGGACCAGTGAACGGAACAACCCAAACCAGCATGGATGCGGAAGGAAAGTGTCATGTTCAAGAGCGACTTGCTACCAATAAAGTTTCTTCTTGTTTTCTTCCCAATTTTCCCCAGTCATTGCTGACCAGT
>APFE030842521.1:0-12646 GCA_000404065.3 Pinus taeda | reverse complement strand
ATTGAAATTTTTGATATATTAATTGTAGATAAGAACAAAATACTCTTACAAAAATTATTTGAAATTTATTTCCATTTTTTAGGAGTTGAATTAACATGGCTATATTTTGCAAAATAAACTAATATAGTACTCCTATAAAAAAAGCTAAATTTTAGTATATAGTTATGAGAAATTTCAAAAACAAAATTATATATTTGTAAGTTAATTCAATTGCAAATAAATCTTGAAATGAAGATGTTGTGAGAGTATCTCATATATAGCTATGAGAAATTTCAAAACAAAATTATATATTTTATAAGTTAATTTAGTTGCAAAAAAATCTTGAAATGAGGATGTGAGTTTGAAAGTAGTGAGATTGAAATTTAGGTTCTAAGAATTTATGCAATTTGAAATTTCTATAACAAGATAGGATAGAAAAGTATGAGATTTAAATTTTAATTTGTGTGGGATTTACTCTTCATTATATCTGAGGCCAAATGTCATGGGGAATAGTTGAGAGTCTCAGCTAATAGTGAGGAATAAAAGCCATGGGAGCATACATATGAATGTTATAGAAAATTCCATTTGTGATGAAAACGACATAAATTTGATGAATACTTGTAACAAATTCTATCTATGATGAAAGAATGTTTCTTTGTTAAATTTTATGACTGTTCAAATATAGTAGGAAGAAGATAAAAGTAGGAGCTAATAGTATCTATATGCAGTGAGAATATATCTTATAAATTAAAAAATTGTGGATATTTAATAAGAAAATAGTTATATTTATATGAAAAATTAAGTTGACAAAAATTAAATACACAAAATTGAACATTTTAAATCTCAAACTAAATTGTCTCTCTCTCTCTCTCTCTCACACACACACACATAACTATGAAACTTTTTTTTTGAATTTGGGGTTACTTAATGAATGAATTTTCATTATGTGCATATCATATAAATACATATTTATATATTGGTGCATTAGGACCATCCATATAAAAGTCAACATCATAAATCATGGTAACAATAGAATACCTAATCAAAATGTATATAAAATCAAAAAATAAACAAGAATAAATAAAAAACATTCACTACACATAAGATATAAGATATATAACAATGGTTGCAAATCATCACAAACAAGGCACAAGAAATTGACTTGGATTTAACTAGGTTATAAAAATAATTCATTGCAAGGCATTCAAAACAAAACAAAACAAGGAAATAAACTTGAAACACTTATCATCTACAATTGTGATATTGGACAACCAGTTTATCATACTCTCATTTAAATTAAATCTTAAGGCATTTGATAAGATTCAGGTCCTATAATTCCTTTTTGAAATTCACAAAGCATCATTAAAATTCCTTAATATGGGCAATGTTCTTTGTAGGCATTTCTTTTCCACTAACTTTTCAAATCCTATTCAAAATATATGAATAGTAAAAGCATAACTGTAAAACAAATTTGATTGCATGTTTATATACTAAATTAAATTGGTAAAAATTAAATGGAAAAAATAAAACATTTTCAATCTTTGATCTAAATTCAAAAGAAAAAGAAATAAAAAATAAAATAAAATTATAATTATAGAATTACAATTTTTTGACTTTGGAATTACCAAGTGAATGAATTTCACTTTGTGCATATCGTACAAACATAATTGCATTAGGAGATTCCATACAAAAATAAACATCGTAGATTATAATTGAATTAGAATAGCCAACCAAAATGTACATAAAATCAATCAATAAGTACGTGCTAAACTATAAATAGGAAACATGAATAAGGAAAATAATAATTGCATAGTTGATATATACCAATGGTTGTAAATAATTACACATAAGGCATAACATATAGAGTTGAATTTAACTAGCTTATAAAGGTAACTAATTACAACTCATTGCATACAAAACTTGGACATAAACTAGAAGCACTTATTATTAAAGTCTAGACAACTAATTTACCATACTTTCATTTAAATTGAATCTTTGGAAATTTGATAAGAGCCAAGTCCTAAAAGTTTTTTCCTTTGAAATTCATAAAGTATCATTGAAAATGCTTTTGCAATTCAATAAGCATGGTTGAAGCTGCTACATCCAGGGGAAATTTTCCTTTCTTTTGAACTTGAAAAAGCAACATAAAAGTCATCGCATCCTGTGCAATCTTCTTTGTATGCATTTCTTTTCCATTAACTTCATGCAATTCGGTGGAAGAAATGTGAAGAGTAAAAACATAACTGCAAAATAAAAAGAAAGTCAGAACAAATTACTTTTAAAATCTTAAATGAACCAAACATTTTACCTCGTCATGTCTAGGCACCTTCTTTTCTGAGAATTGCCTACTTTTAAAATCTTAAATGAACCAAACATTTTACTTAGAGATTTCTAGTCACCTTCTTTTGTGAGAATTGCCTAGCTCTACACTTAAACACTAGAGATGCCCATTTGTTCTTTCGGCAAATTTCATGCAACAATTTGTGTCGACCTACTTGAACCTTGGGTGGACCTCTTGAGAAAAAGGTAAGTATCTAGGTTAAATTTAGATTTTTTTTTATCTTTTTTAATATTATTACCATAAATCCTAGCTATTCAAAAAATCCTTACAAAATATAAATATACATATTTATATTATAACAATATTACAAATTCCAAATATAAATATCTATATTATAATATTATTTTTTAAATTATATTTATATTATTTGTACATTTGTAAATATCTAAATTATGGTAACAATCCTAATCTAATTTATAATATAATAAAATTATATTGTAAAGTACTAATTATTGAAATTTACATACATGTGGTCTTTTGATTTCCAAAACTCAACTTTTGCTAATGAAAAATACTAATCTTATTATTCTATGAGTACTTACAAATTTAACCTAAAGCTAAAATCTATACAATTCTTATCAATATAGAATCAATTATGTGGAAATGTACACATTCCAGTATTCTAAATTCTTCAACTTAAGTGGGTAATGCACATTAATGACACACCAAGTTGGTAATGCACGTTAATAGTTTGTGATGGTATGTTCAAGTGTATTTGATGTTGTAAGAAATTAGTTTTTTTGCACCATAATATATTTATTGTCATTTTCAAATATATATATATCATTCAAAATTCTTGAGGTAATCGTAATCTTTTCATTTTGACCAAATTTTGTTAGGAATATAAATTAAAATTATCGTTGAAAAAAAGTTGGTGAGTAGCATTGTAAACAATCATTTAAATGTTTTCATTCATCTTTTAATCTAGCATGTTTTTCACTTTCAACCTTGGATAACTACATATTTTAGTAAATATAATTTAATGCATATTGGTTTTTATAATTTAATGTATATTTTCTTGCAATTGTATTTCTTTTTCAAATAACATGTCAAAAATACCATTATGTTTTCTTTGAACCCTTTATTTGATTGACCAATAAATCAGCATGAAATTTCAAATATACTATGAGTTTTTAAAACATATTAGGTGTGTGAGACTTCCAACAAGAGTGATGGTGAGTTACACATTTTGAGAAAATCCTAATTGACCACATGGTATATTGCTTTTCTAATCTCCATGACAAGTTATAATGTTGCTTGCCAAACCATCTAAATTGATCAACAAAGAGCAGATAATAAATCTATAATTATTAATAAAATAACGATGTGAATATGAAAATAAATGGAAATAATTCAAGAATCTACATCGTGCATTAAACTAACATCATTCATGGACACTGTCTAGAACCATCGTGATAACAATAGTTTCACCAAACAAGAATATATACATTATCTATATAGAATTATGTTTTTTATCTTGTTGTCAATGTTCATGAATCAAATGAGGGAACTCCTGACAACCATTGTACAATATGAGGTTTGTGAAAAACTTCAATATAACAATTGTCAAACATGATACATTAGAAATTTGTTATAAACTTTAAAAAGCAATATAGTGCTTTATGAGGTCATCCATACTATTACGACAATTTAGAACCAAAAGAAATGTAAAATAAATTTTAAACAACATACCGTCAGTACAATAGTTATGATTGACATGATTAGTGTCATGCTGAAATGTTTTGGAATTCACCGAAGTCTAAAAAATACTTCTAACTACCTTGGCGTTGGGACGAATGGGCTTTTGCAAGGCCAACTATCTAGTTGTAGACTTTCAGGTACCTAGTTGAAATTTATAAAGCATCATTGAAACTGTTTTTGAAATTCAAAAAATATGGTTGAAGATGTTACATCGAGGGGAAAAATTCCTTTCTCTTGAAACTAACAAAGCATCATAAAAGTTGTTGCATCCTGGGAAATCTTCTTTGTAAGCATTTTTTTTCCCACTAACTTCATTGAATTTTGTGTGAGGAATGTGAACATTAAAAACATAACTGCAAAATAAAATTAAAGTTAGAAAATATTACTTCCAAAAGCTTAAATGAACCAAACATTTTACTTAAACATGTCTAGTCACCTTCTTTTGTGAGAATTGCCTAGTTCTGCACATTTAAACACTGGAGATGGCCATTTGTTCTCTTGGCAAATTTCATGCAACAATCTGCATGGACCTCCTTGAACTTTGGGTGGACCTGTTTGGAAAACAAGTATCTAGGTTAAGTTTAGTATTTTTTTTCCCATATAAATATTATTACCATAAATCCTAGCTATTCAAAAAATATTTACAAAATATAATTACATATTTATATTACAATAATATATACAAACTCCAAATTAATATTTATTTTATTAATTTTTATTATTTATATTATTTATACTTTTGTAAATATCTAAATTATTGTAACAATCCCAAATACTAATTATATAAAATCTAATAAAAATTTAAAACTGTAAAAATACTAATATAATATATTGTAATTTAACATAATTTTCTTGATTTCCAAAACTCAAGTTTTGCTAATGAAAAATACTAATCTTATTATTTTACAAGTATTTAGAAATTTAAGTTAAAACTAAAGTCTATATAGTTTTGATCAATATAGAATCAATTGTGTTGAAATGTGGAAGTGTACACATTTCAGCCTTCTCAATTCTTTAAATTAAGTTGGTAATGCATACTAATGCTGTGAGATGGTATGTTCAAGTGCATTTGATGTTGTGAGAATTTTTTTTTTCACCATAATAGATTTATCCTCATTTTCAATTTTATATATATATTCATTCCAAGAGGTAAATGTAATCTTTTCATTTTGATAAAAAAAAAAAAAAAAAAATAGTAATATAAATTAAAGTTATGGTTGAAAATAAGTTGGTGAGTAGTATTGTAAACAATTATTCAAATGTTTTCACTCATCTATTAATCTAGGGTGTTTTTCACTTTCAGCCTTGGATAGCTACTTTCAATGTATTTATTTAGTGAATATAATTTAATGCATATTGTAGTGAGTAACATATCTTTATCTTTATCTGTGTTTTTTGTTTTTTTGTTTTTATTTGCTAAATATTATTCAATGCATGTGGTAGTGGGTAAAATATCAAAATCTTTAGAGGTGAAATAAAAATAAAAAAATATTGATAGAAAGAAAGAAGAATCAAATGTTCTATTGTATCAAATTAAATTATAAACTCTCTTTATTTTCTATATTCTGTTTTTATAATTTTCTGTTTTTATTTTTTTATAATTATATATCTTTTTGGACTATCATACAACTTGTATACTCTAATTTATTTGTAATGGTAAATTATAATTTATCCTAAACCAACTTTCCTTATATATGTATATTTTTTTTTATTTTTTTACAATATTGTAAATTTAATTTTTCTTGTCTTTATTTTTTTATGATTATAAATTTAATAAAAGTAATGGAGAGCTTCCTTTTAAACTGATTTGAATTTTTGGTATTCAAATAACATGTCAAAATACCATTGTGTTTTCTTCCAACTTTTTATTTCATGAGCCAATAGGTCAAACTGAAATTTCAAATATACTATAAATTTTAACAACATATCAAATGTGTGAGGCTTCCTGAAAGGGTGGTGGTGGTCAGTTACACACCTGCAGAAAAGCCTAATTGACTAGAGGGTATCCTGTTTTCCTCATCCCATGACAAGTTATAATGCTGCTTGCCAAACCATCTGAATTTGTCAATAAAGAAGAGATAATAAGTCTACAATTACAATTGAGATGGGAATACCAAAATAAATACAAAAATACAAAAATTTACATGGTACATTCAACTAATATCATTCCTTGACTCTCTCGACTCTCTCTAGAATCATCGTGTTAACAATAGTTTCAACCAACACAAATAATCATCGTGTTAACAATAGTTTCAACCAACACAAATATATACATTATCTGTACACGGTTTTGGTTTTTATTTTCTCGTCAATGTTCATGAATAAATGTGAATCAAATGACGTAACTCCTAAAAACCATTGTAATCCTCCTTATAACCATAGTTATTATAACCATAGTTAAACATGAGACATTAGAAATTTGTTATAAACTTTAAAAGGCAATATGGTGCTTTATGAGGTTATCCAATACCACTAATACAGTTTAGAACCAAAAGAAATGTAAAGTAAGTTTTAAACAACATACGTAAGTTTTAAACAACATACAATAAGCACACCAATTCTGATTGACACCCAGATTAATTACAACGCCCTCTCCAGCAAACCGGCAAATACATATGAAGTTCAGGACAGCGGATTAACGCAGGTCAGAAGGGATAACTCGCAGTTTGAAGAGCTCACCAATCACGTAAAGAATACAACCATCCAGGTAAACAACACCAGCGCGCAGGTTTGTGATAAAGGCGATAGTCAGAGAACTAAAAATCGTACCACCTTCTCAGCGCAAGTTGGAACAGCCCTCTCCTCATCCAGTAGCTCAATTAATAATTCAACAGTCATCAACCTCTCCAGTCTAACATTAGATGATAACTTAAAAACACTGCTAGAGAAAGGGCTCAATTTTGCGATATCCCCAGAAAAAATTCCAGTAAATGATATCATCAGTAATATTGAGGTCATCATCAAAAACACAGAACAATATGTTGCAGAAGAAATCAGACAAGACGTTGCCAGAATTCTCAGAAATGCCAGACCTCCTCCCAGCAATATCTCCAAAGAAGAATCCATAGCCCTAAAAAACATCAAAAAGAACAAGGACATCATAATTTTAAAAACAGACAAAGGAAACGCCACAGTGATTATGGATAGGACAGATTATGACAAGAAGATGGAAGAACACCTCTCCAAAAGTGGTTGTTATAAAATTCTCAGCAAAGACCCCATTAACAAAATTCTCCACCTAGTTAGTAACAAGATAAAAAACTCCTCTCTAGACTCTACCATTAAGAAGAGGTTAGTTCCTAGCAGTACCATCATCCCTAGAATTTATGGTGTTCCAAAAATCCATAAATCTGGAGTTCCTCTCAGACCCATTGTAAACACCATAGGTTCTCCCACCTACTGGTTAGCAAAATACCTTGCAAGCAAACTTAGACCTCTATCAGGTAACTCTCCCTCTTACATCAAAGACTCAGCCTCTTTCATAGATTGGATCAAAACCCTTGAAATTAACGACAATGATCTCCTGGTAAGCTTTGATGTTGTCTCTCTCTATACCATGATTCCTGTAGATGAAGCCTTAGAAGTTTTGAAGAAAATAACAGACCAAGAAACTGTGGATCTAGTAAGCATTTGCCTCAAATCCTCATATTTCAGCTTCAAAGGAAGAATCTATGAACAAACTCATGGAGTGGCCATGGGATCTCCTTTATCTCCTCTAATTGCCAATTTATACATGGAACATTTCGAACAAATGGCCCTTAGGTCCTTCCCCTTCACCCCTGATGAATGGAAAAGATTCGTTGATGATATTTTTGCCAAATGGAGACATGGCTTAGAAAAACTAAATGAATTTTTATCCCACTTAAATAGCCTCTCAGATCATATTAAATTCACTATTGAGATTGAAAAAGACAACCAACTTCCCTTCCTAGATGTCCTCCTCACTAAGAAAAATGGCAAGCTTAGCCACCAAGTCTTTAGGAAGAAAACTCACACCGACAAATACCTTCACTCAAATTCCCATCACCACCCGAAGCAAAAAGTTGGTGTCATCAAAACCCTAGCTACCAGAGCTGCAAGAATCTCTGACCCTGACCATTTAGAAGAAGAACTTAGCCATCTCTACAAGGTGTTTATAAACAATGGTTATCAGAAAAACGTTATCCAAAAATGCATTAAAGAGTCCACAACCAACAACCGAAATAGGAAAACCCTAGAAAACCCTAAAATTTCCTTACCCTATATTAAAGGCACCACAGACAAAATAGAAAAAATCCTCACCAAACATAACATTATGGTAGCCTTTACTCCCCCGAACACCATCAAAAACATGGTAGATTCTGCCAAGGACCTAATAGACCCAAAAAACCACAAAGGTGTCTACTCAGTTCCTTGTTCATGTGGCAAAATATATATAGGAGAAACTGGAAGATCATTTGGCATTAGGTTAAAAGAGCATATTAATGATATATCAAAAATGAGATCAGAAAAGTCAGGTCTAGCTGAGCATGCGTGTTGTTCCTCTCACTACATATGCATAGAACAGGCAAAATTAATTCATAAAGAAGACCATTATTTAAAAAGAAGAGTAAAGGAATCTATTGAGACCGAAAAAACCTCCAACAACATGAATAGAGATGATGGCCTTAAGCTAAGCAACACATGGAAACCCCTTATCAATAAAATAAAAAAGCCCTAATCAATCATTTTCAATCATTCTCACTCATTCATAAAATAAAATAATAAGCAACATTAATAACAATAACACATACCTATTTTTGTACATTAATTTTAAAATATATTATAAACATAAGCAAACATTAATAAAATAAAAGAATACAATAATCCCAAATTGATAGTAACAAACACACTTATATATAAATAAATAAATAAATAAAATTTAAATATTGCATATAATAAGAGTACTCATTTATAAGCATATAAAAGAAATACAAATAATACAAATATTAAATAACCTAAATTCTAGTCAAATAAATAGATATAGTTAGAAGTATTTAATTACATTAGTCCAAATCATAATTACTAAACATCACAAAATCCAAATAATCAATAAATAAATAAGAAAATAAAATTAATAAATAAAATTAATAACAATAATATATATCTATATCATGCAACAATATTAAAATATACTAAAAACATAATATTATTAATTCACATAAACATAAATGAACATTAATTAAATAAAAGAATACAATAATCCCAAAGTCAAATAAATAGTTATAGTTAAGAGTATTTAATTAAATTTGTCCAAATCATAATCTCTAAACATCACATATCCTAATAATCAATAAAATAAATAATAAATAAATGAAAATAATAAATAAATAAATATATAAAAATAAGAGATCAATACATAAATAAAATAATATTAATAATAACAAAAATAAAAATTTTTAATTTAATTACATCCATATTAATAAATACATATTTATTACATAATTAAATATCCAAAGAATCAATAAAATAAATAAATAAATAAATAAAAAATAACAAATAAATAAATATATAAATTAGGAAATATACATAAATAAATTAATAATAATAAATAACAAAAATAATAAATTTTTTAAATAATTTAATTAATTTCATATTAATAAATACATATTATACCATAATAAATATATAAAAAAATATATATATTAATTAAATTAAATAAATAATAAAATTAACAGAATCATTTTAATAAAATTATACAAATCATTATTAACAATAATTAGTAGTTAAAAAAAAGCCGTGGGGGAACCCAAATTTTTTTTTAAAAATAAAAAATAATAAATTAAAGAATCAATAACTATTAATATGGTTAAGAAATTCATTCTCTCTTCTCAAAAGCAATCTCATTGACCTGATGATGGACTCACCAAGTCAGTCGGAAACGTTGGTTTCTTAAACTACTCACAGGTTTTCCACAAACTCATTAAAAATCAAGCAACCTGTATGGACTCCCTCTTCAATATGATCACTATCATGCTGAGATGTTCTGGAATTCACTGAAGCCCCATGAAACCTTTTAGCTGCCTTGGCATTTGGACGAATGGGCTCTTGCGAGATAAATTGTCTAGTTATAGCCCGTGGGTGCTTAGTTGAATATGCATCACCACCCACCACAAACATCATTCTGCTATGACAAACAGGACCATCCAATTTCTCAAAAGCATCATGCTGAGATGTTATGGAATTCACTGAAGTCTCAAAAAAACCTTCTGGTTGCCTTGGCATTGGAACCAGTGGCATCTTCCAAGGTAAGCTCTCTAGTTGTGGACACTAGGTGCCTAGTTGAATATGCATCACCCTCCTCCACAGAAATCATTATGCTACAACAAAATGTATTGTCTTGACATCTCTTTCTCTTGAGGGTTTGATGTTCTGAAACAACCATCTTCCATTTGTCCACCTGCATTGCTAGCAGTTACCGGTTCTACTTTTAAATTAATATCTGCATTGATTGTAGGTCGCACCTCCACAGGTTCATCTTCACCTCCATTAGTATCCAAAGTTACCTTGTCGATATCATTCCGCCAGCGGCTATGATGTAAACCTCTTTCCTGTGGTACAAAACGAGTATATTACTTTTCAGAAAGAATAACGCAAATCAATTGATGTAATTTATCTGACAGGTGGGCAGGTCCAGGTAGATCGTTTTTCATTCAACTGCTGACACAAATAAATTGATTTAATATAATTCATCTCAAAAATGGGAAGGAGGGATTGTTTTTTCATTCAACACT
The DNA here is from genome assembly GCA_000404065.3 of Pinus taeda. NCBI lineage: Eukaryota > Viridiplantae > Streptophyta > Pinopsida > Pinales > Pinaceae > Pinus > Pinus taeda. The sequence goes on along the minus strand of APFE030842521.1, from coordinate 1,873 downwards.
GGCGCGGCTAGACTCTACTACAAAATAAATAAATAAATGTAATTCCTAAATCATAAACCATGAAAAGTAAATTATATTACCTCCATTCGCAATAAAATTTGTTGGGCAGCGCTGATCTTTGCAGATCTTTTGCTTTCATTCATCCATGTTCCAATTATATGATCTGATTCTTCTCAATAAACTACGCCGGTGGCCATAACTCCTTCCACCTGTTCCTCAAAATCCCATTCAATGTTCCAGTGATGTTCAGAACATATTTCTTGCAGCTCCCGCAGTGGCTGCAGCTGCAGAGTGTGAGGTGTAGCAATAGGAGACAAAATATGCTTCATTATCTTCCATACACATTCAAAATCGAATTGGGTATCTAGGAATATAGCACCTGCAATGCTTTCTATTATATCTCCCAGCACCTGGTTAGAATAAAAAGAACAGTCACAGAGGAGGAACCAAAAAAACTACTATGAACTGCTGAAGAACATACTCAAGAAACGAAAAAATGCCTTTCATTCTTTTTTAAAAATACACAAAAACCTTGTCACAATTAAAAAAGCATGGTATTTACTCGCCTTTGGTCCTGCTTCTGTGCCGCCGAAAGACTTAAATTCACATTTCGCTTCCTTAATTTGGTCAACATAAGTTACGAACTTTGTTATTTGATTCATTAGAGACTCTGAATCATGACGAAGATATTTCTGAATGTTATATTTCACAGCAACACGTGCCAAATTCTCATTGTTGACAGTTGACGAGCGTAAATCTGTTAAAATCCCTGGAGGAAGTCTTGGGTACGTTGAATAGAAATGCCGCTTGATAAGAAAATCCAACACAGAGTCCCCCAAAAATTCTAAACGCTGCACAATGATAACTTTTCAACATACTATCCAGCGATAATTTCACGATTTACCATAGTTATATTGTAGAAGTTAGTTGTAAAAAGTGTATTTCCCTTCTACAACATCCAGCATTGAAAAAGACAAAGAAATATCAAATTTGAAAATAGTAACTAAAAAGACTCGGGTTAGTTTTAATTTTGGATGGAAAAACCATCTGTTCATTACTGAGATGTTATTATCACGATTATGGAAAATTTAAATATTCATAAAAATGAATATTTAAATTTTTTCAAGTAAAACCAGCCCATACTATTTTAACAAAAGATATAACATTGGCTGGTCAAAAAAAACCTTCAATAATATGGTCATATTTTCTAAATTACAGAAATAATAACGAACACATAATTTGATACCTGCAGACTGCGAGTGGTCGCTAAATGATGAAGAGTTGCATTTGAAACTAGCTCAGCTCGAAGTGCAGAGAGTTGTCCTTCATTTTCTCTTTCATATTTCAAGAACAGATGGCAACTAACGGCATATTTTAAAAATGAATCCCCTAGCAATTCTAGCCGTTCATTTGAAAACGATTCTAAACAACGGGATGTAGTGAGTGCTTCCATGATCTATAAGGAAACAGAGATATAGAAATGTTACTTAAAAAAAAGCACTACTAATCTTATAAATAAACATATAAATACAAACTTACCAATTCAGGAGGTATGAATGGACATTTAGGACGCTTTTCCATTATAACTTTTCCAAGTTGTCCAGCTAGCACTAATGAATTTAAGCGGTACATTACTGAAGGAAGTAAATAGAGGGATCGAATTATAAATGATTGAACTCCTAAATCGAAGCACAGCTCAGGAGGAAGCTCTACAAAGTTATCGGAATCTGGTTCTTTTTCTGTAAATATCAAATCAAAATCAACCATTTACTATATAATTAAAAAAAAAACACTCAAATTGAATATACTTTTACCACTATTACCAATTAAAATCGATCAGTCATTTCATACTGAAAATGTTTTAAATTGAATA
>APFE030842508.1:0-12788 GCA_000404065.3 Pinus taeda | reverse complement strand
TCGGGCTATTGGGTCATGTATTGATACGATCACCAAAGCCACATGGATCCCAAATAGTGCTGCAAAACCCTGGTCTTTCCTTTTCCAAAAAATGCAGATAAGATATGTACAATATAGTGTCAAGCTATTCCCAAGAGTCCAAACCTGAAAATGACTAAGAAAATACATAATTTAAGCAAGATAACACATTACCTTGCCTCTAGGGGTCGAGCTCATCATCCTAGGAGCTGTTTCAACCAATTCTAAACTAAGCACTACAATCTAGGTAGTCAAAACAACTTGCCTCTATAAGCTAGGAAACCAATTCATTCATTACATTTTTGCTATTTTATGAATGAATCATCTAGAATAGGTAAATAAGTGTCATAAAAACATAAATCTCCAATAATTACATCAAGGAGGGTGAAAAATCCCATCACAAGTCAAAATAGGTGAAATTGGCTTGATTCGCTGAGCTGAGGAAAACTGTGCCAAAAAACCCTGTGCGCCGCGCGCCTTTCCACCTGATTTTGGGGCACTTCCCGGAATCCAAATTGAGCTCAGGTTGTCTTGGTGGAAAGCCCTGGATGACTACTTTCCAACCCAAGTGTAATTTTCCAATTTGGTCTCCATTGGACCCTCCAAACGTGGATTCTCCCAGAAGTACTTCCTGCTGATGCAAAAAGTGGCAGAAAGGTGATTTTCATGATGTTTTTTGAGCTTTTGATCACCCAAAACTTGGTGAAATGTCTTGGAAATTGCTGAGCATGTGTATTTCATCATGAAAAATCCAAAAATATAAGCCACCTATGATTTGGACTTCCCCATCTTATGGGTCGCGCGCTGAGCGGGACGCATAGAGCCCAAAAACCTGTTTCGCAAGCCAAAAATTTTGAAACAACAACATTTTCTCCAAATTTTCCCAAAATTGGAGTGAAGACTCTACATCATGTATCATGCTCAACTAATGAAGCCTCAGCCAAAAATTGAAGTGGATCAGGCATTTTTCGTTGTTTTTGTGCTTTGCTCAAATGCCTTTTGAGGATCTTCATTCTCGCTTTGCAAACATGCATGCGAGGCCAATAGTGAGTGTTCATGTGGCGAAGCATGTCCTTGTCCCTGTTCACTTTAGCTAAAAACTTTTCCAAATGATTTTTCACCCAGATGAGCATTGATTCCCGATTAATAGGTGTCAAATCACCAGGTCTCCTATGAGCCAATTCCCGGTCTTCCCGAATCTTGTGCAGCTCATAAAGTTCATGCTCATCTTCCAACTGTTTGTTGTGCTGCTCTGAGTAGTTGATCACCCATTTAGCCATCTGCAATTTCTTTTGCAGCGACTCATTCTCGGCCCTTTGCTCTCGGATAATCTCCTTGAGCTCTGAGTTGGGCGAACTAGCATCAACATCAATGACACTAATATCCTGAACTCCTGAAGGACCCTCATCAACCATGGGTCTCTTGCCCCTATCCTGAATTTGTACCTATGCTGAAGATGGAAGAGAGACCCCTTCCACATGATTTGGAGATAATACTCGCTCTGTTGATGATGTCAACGAGACCCCTTCCACCTCGGGTGGAGATAGTACTCGTCGTGCAGCTGCAAATAAGGCCCTGGGGCCTTTCCGATATGTCACATATACTGGATCATGAACATGCTCAGTCTCATGAATGTCAAACTGCTGTGAAGACCCTCCCTCATCATGAACAATCTCTGGAGGAGGCTGTAGTGCGGAAAAGAAATCACAGGAGATGAAATCCTCCCAAGCAATACCCTGCTGTGCCAACTGATGCATCACTATAATTTTGATCAATGCATAGTGATATGTGCTCCTGTGCTGATGTGCCGGGGTCTTCCTCTGTACTAAAGGTACCATCCTCTCTATGTTTCGGCACATGAAAAATGGAATGCTCATCATACGTACTCGTGTGAAATGCATCAACAAATGTACATGGTATGCATAGAGACATGAGAATCTGCCCTCACAGCTGAAATACCGAATGATGAGTTTCATCAATGGTGCAAACTCATATTTCAGGTATCTGAAAGGAAAGGTTGCACTCAAGTGTTTGATATATGCGGGCTTGACATATGGCTCATAATAATACCTGTCCAGCATCTGGCGTTTACTCCATTCCTCCCCCACATTTGGTATCCCGGTGGCCTGAGCAACAGTGTCGGGTTACAAAGTGAAATCCACTCCGGAAAGGTTTACATGACCATCCTATAACTTAAGGACAAATAGACGGACCAGTTCCTGATAATGCTGAGTTTGTGAGATCATCTCACAATATTGGTAACATGTTTGGCACCGAAAGCAATCCATTGCAAGCGGGCAAGCTTGAAATTGAGCCAAAGAGGTAGGCTCCTCCCTAACATGCTGTCCACTCTTGCCACCTTTGTGATACCTCCGTGGCACATTAGGCACATTGACCTCCGGTGTAGAGTCACTATCATAATCTTGCTCATATACTGACTCGGTCTCTAACATGTTCTTTAACAACAAGGTAGCTAGAATATATATATTTGCTGATATAAAACTGTGTGCCAAAAATTTGACTGTTGACTTTTTGTCTTTTTATCAAAATGTTGTGACCAAAGGGACATAAATGACAAGGGAATTGTTAGGAAAAGGGAAGCATTAGGGAAACGGGAACAATGGAAATAAAATAAGGAAATTAGGGAAGGGAAAGGGGCATAGAAATGTTTTAGGGTTTTGAAATAAGGTAGGCATCATATGGCTATAGGGGAAGGATTAGGATTTTGAAAGAGGAAGATGTAGGGTTTGATGGGGAATTATTGGGTAAAATATTGGGGAATATAGGAAAGGGGAAATAAGGGAAATAAGAAACCTTGGCAACATGTATTTTGAAAACCCTACAGCAAACTAGGAACTTGAATCCTTACAGCAAATTGATGAACATGGAGGGTTTTTTACACTTGGTTTTTATGACAAATATATGCTAACTTCTTCATATAAACCATCAAAAACCAAAATCAAGCCATGAGTGCAGGCCTACCTGTGAATTATGCGTGAGGAGAGGTGATTTGAGTGATTTTTTGGGAAATTCTAGGCATGAACCTGAATGCGCCACGCGCTTAACCCAACGTGCTGCACACTCTGGATGCGCCGCGCACATTCAAATTTGCACTGGAAATGTTTGTCTGATGTGCCGCGCACCACTGATGCGCCGCACGCCTACCCTGATGCGCCGCGCACCCTGGAGCTGACCCAAAATGCTCACAAACTTGCCACGAACTTGCAAAATAGCCTTTGAACGATGCTCTTAGCTCTCAAAATGTGGAATGGGTTGCAAATGGGGAGAAATGACTTGATATAGCATCCATTTTAATTTATTCTCAATGAAAACCCATTTTTCTTATGTTTGGTTGTTGACACTTTTTCAAAATTAATAGGCTCTGACCTTTTTGGTTTCCTTCATAAAATAGGTTGAAATGATGATTTTCTCTGATACTTTTTTGTAGGGATAACTCTGATATGCTTCAACAAAGGAGACCAGGGTTGCACTTGAACAATTGAAGAACTGAAAATTTTGACAATTTTTTACAAAAATGAGGTGGCGACTTGTCTTCAAAGCAGAGTTTTGAAGAGAAGTCCTTATTCAGTTGTACAATGGTGAGAATTATTGAAGTGATGATCTATCAAAGACATCCCTCTGGCCTACTGGTCTTCTAAGACTTTTCAAGACTAAATTGACTCAAACCGTAGACCTAGACCTAAAAATTTAAAATATGACTATAAATGATTTTTGAAGCTTTATGACTTAACCTGAACCAGCAGTGACATGCACGAGGGGAATGAACGACACAGACCACTCCATCAGAGTTATGGCATGCCTAACGAAATGAAACTGATGAAAACTGGTGGGACACCTAAAACATGAAATGCAAAAAAGAGCTTTGATCTCTGATGGAGGGATAGCTAGACCGACTCTAACAGTAGGCTTTCCTCTCATCTTGATCTGTTGGAAGAGTGGTAGGAATTTGGTACTCATTTAGAATGAAATTCCAAACTTCAGGTCCAAGGGACATTAAGTAGTAGGTCATTCTCTTTTCCAGAAACCAAAGTTGGTGCCATCGAATAGAGGAGGATTTCTTGACGCTTCGTTATTTCTCATCATGACTACAAATCCTTCTTCAAGCTATTAGGCTAATATGAAGAAGCTCGCTCTGATACCAATTGTTGGAAATACTTGGGGGGGGGTGAATCACTATTTCCTTTTATGATGTTCTTTTTATCACCGATATATATATATATATATATATATAATATATATATATATATATATATATATATATATATATATGGAACAAAGAAATAGATAGCTGAAATAAATGCTTTTATTAACACAAACATTGCAATGAAATAAATACAATATATAGTTGGTAGCAATTAGTTTCCAAGCACCAAATTGGACTTTTGTGAGGCTTCAAACTTCAGAGCACCAACTATGTTGTTCCAAGGCAATAGTTATGCATTTAGGAGAACCAACTCCCAAGGATTCCTGTCCTTTCAGTTCTGAGGCTCCAACCCCATGGGCTCCAACCCAAACCTGGTATAAACTATTTTGTTGTAGTTCTCTGCTCCCAAACCTGCTAAGATTCTGCTTCACTCCTGTTCTCCTGCTTCTCCTACCTCTCTTGCCTCTGCTGCCTCTTCCTGAACTTTGGCTTCCTCTCACACTAATTATTCGCACACGCTACCTTGTTTTTTTTGTTTTTGTATTATTGATGCCTCTGACTATTCATTTCTGCTTTCCACTAGCTCTTCAGCTTCTTCAAGGCTCGCTTTCACTTCCTCTACGTTGGCTTTTCCTTTGGCTTCCCTCTTCTTTATTGCTTTGGATTTTTGGTTTCCTCTGCGCTGGCTTACCCTTCGGCTTCCTTGCTTTTCAATTGTTATAGCTTCCTCTACCTCTTCGTGCTCATTGTTGCATGTTAAAACTATAACAAAACCCCTTTTTCTTTTAATGATAATAGGCATACACAGGACTTTATTGTTTAATGGAGAGACTGTACCAATCAAGATGGACCCACATGCCATGTCCCAATCGCATTCTCAATCGACTTTCATTCAGGGCTCTTGAACTATCAGAACTGTTATCATACGCCTTTTGGCCTAAAAAAAAAAAAATCCACGCAATACAATTATTCTTGTAGAACAAGTGGTATTTCGGAAGGGCCTTAAGTGGGAACTAGTATTCAATGGATGGCTTCTTATTCCACTCGGTAGGCAACATGTAGCAACGGGAAGGAAGAGGATAACACTTTTTCGAGCGGGTATTCCTCAAGCTATATGTCCACCCGAAATATATGTAGACCATTGGATCTACGCAGGGATGATAAATGGTGGAGGGTCAGATGCTCAGGTAATGCGGGCCCACATTTTTATGGTCGCAAATGTAATACACGGTAACATATGAAAAAATGACCAAAACGCTAAATGGGCAGACTTCAAATTTATTTCACCCACACTTATAACTTTATCAAGTCCACTGTGTATATCGCATTTGTCGCTTTCAGGGGTGCAAGGCCTTAAGCACTTGCGATGTGTCAGATGCGACATATACATTAAGCCAAACTATAATGTTGCTTCGGGTCTACAACATATCACTTCGGGGCTTTTCCTTTGTATTTCGGTTTTTACACTGAAACCCACTAATACACACAAAAACCTTTACGCCCGGAACTCAAACTTTATACAATCGGGTTTATAAACACCCATCGGGTACTCCTATGTAATTGGGCCCCATTCCTTTGCGTCACAGCGATGCGATATTGCAATCGTCGATCATCACAGTCTCGTGTCGCATGGCCCCGAGGTCTTTCCCTTGCCTTGTGGCATCGCTGATGCCAATAGTGTATTTTCCTATTTATATTTATTCTCCACTCCTGATAGTGTATTCCATTACAACTATGTTTTCTTCCTCCCGATAATGTATTTTCATATATATAAGTTTTCTTGCCTCCGATAGTGTATATAGCCTATATATATGCTATATTGTTCTCGATAGCTCCCAATAGTGTATTCTTTGGCATTCATTGCTATGATAGATCTATTTGCTTCCTCTGATGGCTCTATTTGATCTTTGCTCCTCCGATAGCTCTGTTTGCTCGATATGATGGCTTTGCCTGCTCCTCTTGGCTCCTCTAATAGCTTTGTTTGCTCCTTTGATGGCTCTGTTTGCTCCTCTTGGCTCCTCAAATATTTCCATATTGACATCAATGACAATCTCCCCCTTTGTTATTGATGGCAATATTCTTCTTCTCTCCCCCTTTGACATCAATGGCAAAGGAATGCATACAGACTCCCCCTGTCGAACTACTCCCCCTGTCCCGCAACATCTTTATGAATGAACTTGGGTGATGCTAAGGAAATAACCTCCATCTTTTGACGAAGATGTTAAAATGATTCTCAAGGAAGAGGTTTTGTGAAAATATTAGCTATTTTCTCCTTAGTATTGATATATTCCAAGATGATGTTTTGTTAAACTACTTGTTCACGAAGGAAATGATACTTGATAGGTATATGTTTGGTCTTTAAGTGCATCACTAGATTTTTGCTGAGACAGATAGCACTTGCGTTATCACAATAGAAGGTAATTGGTTGATCTATACTTATGTTGACATCTTTTAGAGCTTCCTTCATCCGTAGTATTTGAGTACAACAGTCTGCTGCAGCTATATACTCAACTTCGGCTGTGGATAATGATATGGATTTCTGTTTTTTGCTGAGCTAGGATACTAAACAGTCTCCTAGGATGAATGCATTTCCACTACTACCTTTCCAATCATCTACAATTCCAGCCCAATCACCATCAGTGTATGCAGTTACAGTCATTGTGAGCTCTTAGGGTACCAAAGACCGAAATCAGGAGTTCCTTTCAGATATCTAAGAATTATTTTTACAGTTAACAAATGGGATTGTTTAGGAGCAGATTGAAATCTTCCCACCATTCCTACTACCAAAATTATGTCGGGTCTTGTAGTAGTTAAGTGCAAAAGGGCTCCAATTATTGACTTGTAATGAGTTGCATCTACTGGAGGGGAGTCATCATATTTGCTCAATTTGCAATTTTTGGTCATAGGTGTGCTCATGGGTGCACAATCTTCCATTCCATATCTTTTAAGCATGTCTTTAAGATATTTGGCTTGAGATATAAACAATCCTGCTCTAGTTTGAGATACTTGTAGTCCAAGGAAGTGAGATAACTCTCCTATCATTAACATCTCGAATTCCCTTGACATGTTTTGAGAAAATTCATGGCTCATTTCATCATTATTGCTAGCAAAAATCATATCATTAACATAAACAAGTGTGACTAGTAGCTTACCTTCATCCATATTTATGTAGAGATTACTTCCTACCACTCCTTTCTTGAAGCCTTGTTTTTGTAGATAGTGATCCAATCTTGCATACCAAGCTTTGGGAGCTTGTTTCAACCCATATAATGCCTTTTTCAACCTACAGACTAAGTCTTTTCCTTCTGTTAGATCAAACCCCTCTGGTTGCTCCATGTAGGCTTCTTCCTTGAGTTCCCCATTCAGAAATGCTGATTTTACATCCATTTGATAGATTTTTAATCCTTTTGAGCAAGCAAATACCAAGAACATCCTGATAGCTTCCATATGATCTACTGGTGCAAATGTCTCTTCAAAGTCAATTCCTTGAATCTGTGAATAGCCTTTGTAGACAAGTCTTGCCTTGCTTCTAATAACTTGTCCTTATTCATTCATTTTATTTTTGAATACCCACTTGGTTCCTATTATGTTTTTGTCCTTTGGATGAGGTACTAGCTCCCATGTCTCGTTCTTCTCAATTTGGGACATTTCTTCTTCCATGGATTTTACCCAATGAGGATCCTTACTTGCATGTGCAAATGTTTCTGGTTCTATCATGGATAGAAGAGCAATAACATTTATCTTTGGTGTAATTATCATCCTTCTTCGGGTTTGCATCCCTTCATCTCTATTGCCAATAATCTGCTCTTCTGGATGATATTTCTGGAGAAACTTCATCTTTGAAGGGGTACGAGGTGGTTCCTTTTCCTCTTCTTTTTCTTCTTGATCTATTTCTTCTTCATTAGGTTCTTCTTCTTCAATGAGAGGATCATCTTCATGTTCTTCAATTTCTTTTTCTGGAAGGTCTTTATCAATATTTACATCAATGCTTTCCACTATTTTTTTTTTGTTGAAAATTGTAGCACTTGTAGGCTTTGCTCTGTGTAGAGTATCCAAGGAACATCCCTTCATCAACCCAAGAACCAAACTTTCCTAGTGAGCCATCATTGATTTTTATGAATCACTTGCTTCCAAAGATCTTGAAGTACTTTACTGAAGCAGGTCTTCCTTTCCATAATTCATAGGGAGTTTTCTCACAATTTGGTCTTAATTGAGTTCAATTCAAGGTATAGACAATTGTCCTAACAACTTCTCTCTAGAATTTTGGCAGCAAGTCTGATGCTAATAACATTGTTCTTTCCATTTCTTGAATTGTCCAGTTTCTTCTTTCAACTAACTAGTGAGCTCCAGTATTGTAGCAAGGATGTTGTAGCTCCTGGGACTCCCTTCTTTACTTTTATCAACCCAATTGTTTGTAACAAACCTGGAAGCGACGGTGCTATATGCACAAGTACTAGCTCTTGCGGCAGGCTATCACTTGATCAGCTGGCACAAGTCCGCTAGGAGCTTAAGCCAACTTATATGAGCTCTTATAAGAAGCTTTTAGCTATGATGGATGAAAGCTAATTGAAAGGAGGCTAGTCTACTTGCAGAAAGAAGCTGAAAGCTGAAAAGAAATGCAAACCCTAGCAAACCCTAGTTGATATTGGTGCAAGAAAAGAGATGGAAGAGGTGGAACTGGATGCCATTGAATCTTGGAAAGGTAAAATGCATGTGACTAAGCTACTTCTGAAGAGAAATATGGAAAAAAAAAATCTTTTTTTCATTTTTGAGTAATTTTGCAGAATTATTATGCATGTACTTTAACTATTTTTGAATGTTCAAAGGTTGATTGGAAAAAGGAAATGGAGTGGGATCTTCAAGGAGGTTGGGAAGGTGAGAAGAGGGCCTAAGGGGTCCCTAACACCCTTCCAGAGAGTTTCACAATGTTTAAATTTCGAAAAACTGCTCACGTGAACTTCTAGAGGAAGTCTACAGGGGTTCTACAAGATGTTCTACAAGAAGATCCGAAAGGGGATTTTGGAGGGTGAATGGTGGAAAAATGGTGGGAAAGTGGAAATGAAGGAAAGATAAGGATGTTAAGGGGTCTAGGACCTAGTGAATGAAGCTAAGGAGTGATTAAGGTGATTGGATTTGTTTAAGGATGGAGAGAGCGATGTTGCACAAGAATGTAGAAATTAGGGAAAAGTGGGAAAATGTGGCAAATGAAGGGAAGGAATCTTGGATTAGGGGTTGGAGAAGGTTGTATAATGGAAGAAGGGTAAGAAGGGAGGTATCACAAGTGTTCTGCACACTATTTTCCAAAACTGATCAAACAAAGACTAGGAGAACCAAAGATCTATCTATTTTGACCTAATTTGACCTAAAAACCAGAAACATGATAACAAAAGTTTATTAGCATAAAATCATGCAAGATAACTATGGAAACTAAGCAAGAACATATTCTAAACATGCAAGTACAATTGGTATCAACTTTCCTAACCTAAAATCTAACACTAGCAATTGCATGAAGAGGCAAAAACAGTGTTTCGTGGCAGCGAGTATGCCTTAGTCTTAGCTCATGGTCCCAAGGAGGGAGAGATGAGATCAAGGATTTCTTGGTGGAATTTTTGCAGATCTTTTCCTTTACAAAACTATCAAATCAACCCGAAGCGTGAAAAGATATTTCAATCATAAAAAACAACCTAAGTAACAAAGAAAGATTTTAATCTAAATAGCAGAAATTATTCTATGAATGTAGCAAAAACACATAAAAGTACACAAAAGAGGTACTGACACATGGGTTGGGCCCAAACCCAAGAGCTATAGCCTCCTAAGAAAGCTCAGAGCTGATACAAGGTGAAATTTATCTCTATTACTCAAAAAATAATCATGTCAAAAAACTTGTTACAACAAAAGCTCGAAGTTGAGCTGAAAGGCAGAGCTGCACTTAAGTGCGAAAAACAACTATTCAAAGGCTAACCTACTAAGGCTTGAAGCCTGCCTACTTATGCACTACAAGGTCTCCCAATGACCCTCCTTAACTTTAGGGGCTTGGCTACTCAAGGCTGCAGTTAATCAACCACTTCACAAAATCTACTCGATTGCCCCTTGAAATCATCTTTGGCGGGCTATTGAACTTCAAGCTAGTGGAGAACTCGAGGAAGGGTTAGTTTAGTGATGGAGACACCCTTCCTACGAATCCTTAGCCTTGTTCCTTCATATTTGGCTATCAACTAGCTCATAAATGCTTGACCTTGGTCCAAAAGATGTCCAAAAATCTGCAATAAACACGTATTAGACTTTGTAGTCAAGTGACTATTCTCATTCATTCAATTAACATAAATATATTTAAAAACATGCATAGAACTATAAAGAATGGTGGATTAATGTTGTGGGATAAATTCCCCTAGGGTCTTGGGTGGATACCCTAGCAGACTGGAGGTTATCTATTCAAAAAAACACACATTCCATATAGCCATAATGCTACTATAAGTAAACTCTATGATAGGGGCATACTTGAGGTCCTACGTTTGAGAAGAGCCTTCCAGGGTCCAAACCCTTCTTGGAGTTCCTTTTGCTCCTTTTACCTGCAAAACAATAAATTCAAGAAAGTACAGCAGTATATGGACTAAACATCATAAAGAAACCATCTTCATATTATAAGGAAAGGTAGTTAGTTATACAATTAAACAACCATTCACATATGAATCATAACATGAATATCATAAACATGAAGAAGATTTATATCAGGAACAAAGACATGTGTTTTTTTTATTATAAACAAATAAAGTACAGAAAGGAATAATTTCACCTGATTCATCCTTTCGTAGGCTCCAAGCGGAACCGCCTCCCGAATTTGTCCAGTCTCAAGCCTTTAAGAAACTCCTTCCATGACTTACTCCATGATATTTCAAGTAGTATGAAAAAATCAACACACACACAAGGAAACAAGAGTTTCCTGTAAAAATGGGGGAAGTGCAGGAGGCACTAGGATCTTCAGACCTGGTCAGGGAAATCTCATCATAATAATCTCTCTCTCTTCTCTCCTCCCTTTGGCCTTCCCATTGAAGCCTTTTTATACTTCTCCCAAAGTAGTTTTTTAGTTGGGAATTCGTTGGGAACAGTTGGGCCACGGGTACTAACAGGTAATCAACAGGTGAAACCCATGATCTCCACCTGAAATTAAGGATATATATTTTTTTTAAGTGTTTTAAGACATATACGGGAGTTGGGTATACACCAACCCGCGTATACACGCGTTTAGATCAGGGCAATGTCGCATATAGGGAATAAAACACTGTTTTTTAAATTTTGGACCAGGTCTGGAAGGAGGGGTTTCCCTAGGCCATTAGTGCAACATCACAAACCTCAAGAGTGAGATTTGGAGCTATAACAGATGCCCCCTAATATATGAGGTCAGAAGGGGTACATGATGGCCAAAATGTATTAAGAAAGTTCATGGAAAGGAAATCTGTCGCAAACTGAGAAGGACTGCACCAAAATTCAACCTGCCAAGCCACAAAAGGAGATCAGAAAGACATTGTTTGAGGTGGGCATACCCATGCTCAGAGAAAGTATAGCATGTCCGCCTATCAAGTACAAGTAGATCCACTAAGTATACAAGTATAAATGACTGGAAAATACATAATGGATCATCTAATCAAGATCGAACAAGTACATGTCTGGATGTCACATATAAGAATGTCAATGATGTTGAAGGATGAAGCGGATCACTGATATCAAAGACTGATCCCGAAAAGTACCAAATGAACATGATGGAATAATATGGTACTACACTGCAAACTCAGGTGCCAGCATATAATATGTTGCCATGAATGACTGCAACATATAAGGTGAAGTGGTATCGACCAGCAGCAACAGGAGCAACTGTCAAGTGAACCAATGAATGCTGATACAACCTGAGGTCTTCACTGACCATCGTGGTACATTTCTACAGCATGGGAATAAATGATCTGAAGCCGACCATGTGAGAAATTGTTTGATTACCGGTCATTGATGTATACCGTTAACAAACACAAGACTACTCACCAATAATGATAATGAGCGTCAAGGTACCTAGTACAATCTAACAAGTGTGAATAGATGAGCTGGAGTCGAACACCTGTAAGAATCTACCGATCAGGAGACAATGATGGTTTCCCACTGTCGATAGTGAAGGATCTACCACTAATGACTGCAAACCCCAAGGTACTGTGAAATGGACTCTAGATCTTTTCCCTAGAGCAATGATTCGAAGTCGATAGGGAAAGATCTGCTAGAAGGAAGGCATTGAGGCATCCTCCATCAATCTAGTGCAAGTGTAACCCGTAGGCCAATAATGTGGAAGGAACCGGATGAAAAAGATATAGTAGCCTGACCGAAGTATGTTTTCGGCATACACAAGATATGGCTAGCGCACGGCAGAAACCCTCTAAACCAACCAATAATGAAAGCTGACACAGAGGCGAGGTATCCACCAATAGGGTCAAATGGAAACCAAGGTACTGCACGAATCCCAATGTGTGATAATGTAAGCTGACGTCGAACACAAGGGAAACCACTCAGTCAAAGACCCATGATACTGATCGATGCTGAGCACAAAGTAACCTATCAATAATGAAAA
>APFE030842494.1:85083-110312 GCA_000404065.3 Pinus taeda | reverse complement strand
CAAGCTAAAATGTTTTTAACATACATTAAATTACAACATCATTTTTACTCTTGATCCACCAAGCCCCGAGAGGGATCAAATATTTTTTCACTCTATGCTAGTTTGCAAATCACGATAATTGATACCTCTTGGGGGTTAGCAGATCTAGAGTAAATTTGGATCTATGCGGGTTTAATTCCCCCATTTAAATAGGCTACATTCCAGGTGAATACCATGGGTCAATACCATGTGCCATTTATTTTTATTAATACTAATATTAGGGTTAATAATGTTTTTTTGCATGGTATTGATAATAATCTAGCCCATGGTATTTGTCCCATAGTATTTTGCCCACAGGTTTCACCTAAATATAATGCATTTTTTGAGTGTTCGTAAATATAAGGTGACTTATGGAGTAAACATAAAAAAATGTTTTATTTGTTTACCATACCTCTCATTTATTTATATTTTTATTAATTTACCATACTTCTTATACAAATATGGTATTTGGCCCATAGGATTCACTTAAATAAAACCCTTTTTTTAGCCTTCATAAATAGAACGAAGATTATGGACTAAATATAAAAAGAGGTTTTATTTATTTACCATACTTCTCATTTATTTATATTTTTATTAATTTACCATACCTCTTTTGTAAATATGGTATTTGGTACATAGGATTCACTTAAATAAAAACTATTATTGAAAATTAGGGCGAATTGAAGGTTGTAACTCCTAATTTCAAGGGCTAAATTTACCTTTTTTACCTTCTCCCTTAAAATAAGGTGTGCTATTTGAGGTGATTTGTAAGAATGTACTAGGATACAAAATATTCGCCCACTAAAAATTTAAAACCCCTTAATTTCGCCAAAGGACGAACATTCACCCCTAAAATTTTCCATGCAGGCTAAGAGGGTTGAAATCAGGTAACCATAGTTGCATTGATAAAATGAATTGTCCCCAAAACCAAGTATTTTAGTCGAAAACCTTATGTATGTCCTCTATATTTTTTAAGGATGCCACAAAAAATCCTTTTGAGTAGAATATCAACTCTATATTCCAATAATATTTTTAGTATATCAATTCTTGTGGATGTGGAGGGACAAAATCTATTAAAATGGAAAATAGTTGCTTTAGATAATCTACCATCCTTTTGTTAGAGGTAACATTTTCCACTTCATGAGAATGGTTGTGCAAAGATTGATCTACTAGAAATGTTTTACCGAAGAGATCCTTATGTGTTAGAGACTTGGGTCTTTTCTTGAGGGCATCCTTGAAAGACATGGGCTTAGAAGTAGAAGGATCCCCTTGCCCCTGACACCCCCAATTAAGCTTGTAATGGAGATAATCAAACATCGATGGTGATTTCATAATAATTTATTAAAACATCCTCCTTAAGTTTCCTTCCATTGTGAAGAAGCCATAAAAAAACAACAATGATTCTTATATGTTCTTGAAGTTTGGCAATGATCATAGATACTAAATCAACTACTTTCACCTTGATGTAGAAAGTCATTCCAGTAAAGGCTTGAAAAATATTGGGATTGTAATAAATTTTTAATTAGTATTCCTTTCTTTACCAGATATAAATGTAGGTTTGGTTTCTTTAGGCCCTCCACTGGATGCAAGAAATGTGGGCCAAGAGTAGGAGTCAATGTCCTATACAAATACCAAGTTACTATGTCCCATTGAGCCATTATGTCAAATATATTACATGTTATCTTGCTTTCTCCCCACCTTTAGCATACATGTTTATAAGAACAGTCTCTACTAACATGCCTATTTCCAAGGCTACTGAATTGGTGCACCCAAGAGAAAATTTGTCACGCCTTGTTCTTCCTACTCATTCTAGGTATAGGATGAGGTCATCATAGTCAAAGACACCACATATTGTTGATGCTTTACAAACACATCACATTCTCTATCTACACTACAACAATAAACTAAAATCATCATAGTCCATGAGCGTACATCTTGTTCATACAATTCATCAAACATTTTGTGAGCATCAGACATGCTCTCACCTATGGAAATTTTTTTGGAAAGCGCAAACTCGAGAGCCCATTCAATACCAATGAAGCATTGTAGAAGTCATCATTCTCACACAAGATTGACCTTGACAGCAGGTGAGAATACTTGAGGTGTGTCAGGAGAAAGCACCAACTACAAGAATCCCAAGACATGGTGCCCTTAAATTTCATCACCCTAAAGTGTCCAAAAATGTGCCTATCGTATGGTTTCTTCAGTGGTGGATTTATGTCTGGAAGTCATTTTGCATTGAGAGGAACTCTCAATTTGTCATCTATGAAAAATTTCCAAACGACTACTTTTCTTTCAATGACCATCCGAACCTTGTTATAATATGTGAACAAACTACAATAAATTATTTTTTTTCAGGTTATTAATAAACAACATAGCATGGCTAGCATTCCTTGTCTCTTAACTTAATTATTGAACTTTGAAAGGTATGAATTCATCACCACATCTGAACAAATGCCACATTGTAGATACTCTTTCTTAGCATAAATATAGTTACAAAAAAAAACATTCATTGGGGGTGATACCAAGGGATGTAATCATAATAATGGGCAAGGTATAAGTGTTAATTTTAAATATTATGTGCATAAAACATTGAGTTTGATTGTATTAACCTTTAGTTAACCATATCTTTTAAAGTTATTTACTTCATAGCTAATATTTTTTTGAAAAAGAAATTTTACAAAATAAAAAGGTTTTTGAAGTAAGACAATCATAATGTGAAATTATTATATTGTTGGATTGAAACATTTCCATGCTTGTATTTGATTTGGTAAAACCAAGTATCTTGCAGAGTCATAAAAATGTCTAAGTTGGAAAACACAAATGTTAGTTATAATGGCTTCAGGCTTCTTGCAAGCACATCAAACCATGTACTTGTGCACCATGCCTTTTGTTTTTCCTTCCTTCTCCTATCTAACAACAACACCAAATGTCAAAGGGATTTGGTATACAATGCTTAAGTAGAGTCATGGAAACATGTTGTTAGCTACCTCTTTGAATTTATAAAAATATTTACCAATAATAAGAAAAAGTTACTATTTATGTGATCTATTAATAACTAAGTTATTGTTGAAGTGGCTACAACACCCTCCAAAATTTTGGCCTGCATCCAAATTTCAGAGTGTTCCTTCGTTTTTCCACTAATGGTTGCAAACAACCGGGCCCATTCCATGAGCTCTTGTAGATTCTTTTACACCCTTTTCTTGTCTGACCAACAGTCATCTTTTGGCATGTTGATTTCTTTTTCATGCTTGCGGTCTTGCTTTGTAAATTTTGAAGGTTGATCTTTGTGTGCATGAGTTATCTTCACTCTATGAACATTGTTCATACTCACACACAAAGTTGTAAGCATTGTGATGCAAGTGTCATCACATTTTTTCGAAGGTCTTTCTCAAGTGTCGCACTTATCACTCTTAAGCTCAAGATAGTCTCACTAAGTACATGTTTCTCTTGTTGGCTTGTGGTGTCCTATCATCGAGTCGTGCTAAGTGTCTGATCAAAATGTCAAATCTACACAAGTTCACTTGCTCTCGAGTTTAGCCATTTTTCATGAAAATTTGTCAACCAGACAAACCCCTTCAACTGAACCTCGACTAAGCTAAACTACATAGTCTCAGCTCTCAATGACCCTACTCTGTTGCCTAGAATTGTGCAGTTCCTTAGGTTTTCCTCTAGGGAAATTGTACTGTGGAATCCTGGAAGTGAGCATGATGTCTGTCTCCTAGAATTGCGTAGAAGTTGTCTTAGAGTCCTGATCCACTTTATGCATCCTTCAGCATCAGTTATTAAGCCTCCCTATGGTCAACCAGAAATATGCACTTCACTCCTCTCTAGAATTTTGAAAACATACCCAAATGCCTACCCTGTACTGCCTACAGAAACTGTGCAGTCATGGTGAGTCGTGCCTCCTGCTGGCATGCTTTGCACTGTCTCTGAAAATTGCATAGAGATGACTTGTACACTTGCTGCTTTCCCACTTTTCCTTGTCTCCAGAAACTGCAGAACAACTTCCTGTCCTGCACTATCTCTCAAAAATGCGCAGTTATGATAAGAAGCTCCCCACAGATCGACATGCCCTACTTTGGAAAATTGCACAAAATTCCCTTCCAGTGTCCCTTGTTGCCCAAATTTGTGTCCCTCCTAAAAATTGTGCAAGTTCGTAGCTGGACCTCAAGTGACCTGCTCAATCCTCACCCTAAAATTTGTGCAGAATTGTCCAACAGTCACCCCGGACATCCTGCCTTGTCTTCCTCCTAGGAATTGTGGAGTTTTGTCTCGCTGGGTTCTACCTTACATCTATCATTGTTGTTCCTGATTGCGAAACTTTTCTTCATAGTTCTCTTTACACAGTTTTTCCCGACAGTAATCTAGAGCCTCTCATCCTGGCTTGAGCTATTCTCTATGCATTTTTAGTGTCTTATACTTCCCCCCGGTCACCTGGACCCAAAACCGAAAACAATGGATCATGCTAGACTAGGAGATTTGTTTATTTGATTTCATCCCATCACGAGAGAATTGAAGGAGCACGTACATTAATGGAACACGGCATGACAAAGAATGGCATGAAGAAGGAGCGCATGCTATAAGACTTGCTCACAGTTGAGCGAAGGTACCAATCACATGGAGCAGCAAGCGAAAGGGATACATGTTTTTGAACCATCAAGAAAAGAACAAGACCATCGAAGACCCTGAAGCACTTTGCCATATGGAGGTGAAGACACAACACACCGAGAGCACATCCATCACTCAGGAGGATATCATCTCAACATCGACACCACAGTTAGCTAGTATATGGCAGCAGTGTCATGTCGAGTTGCATCATGATTGTTCTTGGCCACATTACTACTATGGGCCATACTTGTTGTAATCACATGTAATGTAATGTGAAAGTCCAAGAGACACACATATGGAGTTGAGGAGTTGCTTCAGTTGAAAATTTGTAGGAAGTTGAATGGTCATGAGCGAAGGCCAAGAGTCACAAGGGTCAAGCACCACCCTTGGCTATATAAACCCCCTCATTATATGAGAAAAGGAATTTTCACCTTGGATCCTCCCACATAGCCTTGAGAGTCTGTAGTTTGTTCTTTCAGGAGTGAGGAGTGGTTCCAATGTCCCACTATTGGGGCTAGTGATGTATGGTGTACAGATTTCTCTTCGAACTTTTTCTTAATTAAAAAGCCTATCTCAAGTCAGCATGTTTTCATGCATGTTTTGTATCAGTTTGTAAGACTATTCTTTAAACGTTTTTAATGAATGTTTTCTTAACTTGTACTAAGATAGTTTAACTAATTTGGTTATTTTATTACTTACATTGTTGAAGATGTGTTGTATTTTTTATCACTATTGTCTTGTCCATGTAGACTACTCCGCCGAACATTAGGCAGACTATTCTTGTTTTCCTTGGTTATAATAACCGTCACCCCCACTTGGACTACTCCGTTGGACAGTGTACATGGTTTCCCCCGCACTTTGGTTTTAACGATTTCTGCATCTACTGTGAACTATTTTGATGGATGTTGGACGAACCCTTGTTGTTTGGCATGTGTCTCTCCCTGGGTGGTACTACTATCTCTCATCTAGTGGCTCACTTTTACCCTCTCCCTTAAATTAAGAGGACTTAGACACAAAGTTACATTACACACTCACCAGGAATACTCACCTCGCTTTCTTGAAGTGATAAGCATAACACTCTCATGTGCTAAACAATAAGAGCTAAGGAAAATATCTAAGAAAATGGAAAATGGGCCATCATACTGAATGTGACTCCTACACCCAACGTTGTCAGGTCTAGTTTGGACTTCACACTGGGGAGATCCCCATAATGTTGGTGGGTCCAGTAACTTCAACATTTCTGGTGCTAGAAGGAGAGTCACTAGTAGTTTATGGCTAGATGTCCTCTCAACCCCACTTATCTATCATTCGCTCAAGGCAGTAACACAAAATCCCTCTCTCCCACGCATAACTCTAAAATTGGTTACTCCTTACCTCCCAGACCCAAATAGGAAATTTCATATCGTCACATCTATGTTTTTTTTCCCATCACCCATCAATTTTCTATAGATGTTGGACTGATTCCAAGATTACACAGTCTTCCCTCTTCACAAAGGAACAAAAAGACTACACCCACATGTGTGTTAGTCTCATCTATTCAAGAAGTAATCCTCGCCACTCTTGAAGAGATGGAAGAAGTTGTTGAGAATGAAGACGAACCTCCTATTTTCCTAGAAGGAGAAGAGGATAACAACTTACTCTTGGGCTTAGGTTTCGATAGAGGCACCGGAGGGGAAGGCAATGGAGGAGGCGGAGGTGGAGACGAGCCAACAAATTCAAAGGTTGAACTATCAGATTCATAAGAAGAGGAGGAGGAGGAAGAAGAGGACAATATGGCTTATCAAAATATGATATGGATGACACAGTGTGCATTGTCGCTCCCATGTTTCTTTTATAATATGCCAAGACACGTAGAGAAGTTGTTAACAAAGTATGACCCTGACAGAACATTGAAGGCAAAACACCATCTAGAAACGTTCTACCTACATCTGTAGACACTCAAGGTATGTTATGATGATATTGCATGTAGATTGTTTCCATGTACCTTAGATGTCAGAGCAGTTATATGGTACCATAGCCTTCCTGTCAACTCCTTTTAGAATTGGGAGATGTTCAAGAGAATTTTCCTTGAGAATCTTGTTGATGACAAAACCACTGCCATGTTATTGAAAGAGTTGGGTAGTTTGAAGATGGAGCAAAAAAAAAAAGGTGAAATATTTTAACTAGAGGTTTAACTGTATCTTGAACAAGTTCACTGGGGACACCAAACCTCATGACTCTATCAAAGTTGACTACTACATGTCTGCACTACCGACCAACATTGTGTAGTTCGTCAAGTGAGCTATGAAACCAACACTTTTGGAAAATTTCCAAGAGGTAATTGATGTAGAGAAAGACATGCGCGTTATTGGAATCGTTGTAGATGACAAACCAACTAAGGACTCCAAAGAGACGGGAAGGAGGTCTCGAATTGCTATGAGTAAGGTAAAGGAAAAGGAAGCAAGTGAAATTTAGAACCTTACCTGGCTCATCAATCCCTTGACAGCCAAAGTGTCCGAACTCAAGAAAGGAATGGCTGAGACAGTTGTGAGTAGTATGCCTCCCAAATTCACGTAGAACAAGAATGTGACATCATGCAACAACATTAGCCACCCAGCTAAATTTGACAAGTGCTCCAAAACTGTGCTCCACCTAGATGAGATTGTGCTGGATCACTTTTGGAGAGTCCACGAAGATTGGCATTTAGAAAATACTTGTCCAGAATGTTACTGAGTGATGAGAACCATGGCTACAAGGTTGGAAGATCATTTTAAATCTAGTGAATAGGTTCAGCTTAAGGATGAACATCAAGAGGAAGTTTCCATTTTTGAAAAATATCTAAGTTCTAGGCATGTTATCAACATGTATCAATGTCTTAACACTACACAGAAGACAACCATCGAGAAGGAGCCTCCGAGTGACCATCCAACCCCAAAGCAAAATAATGAATATAATTTGTGGAGTCAAGGGGCCCCCATTTTTTTTGAGATATTGAGAGAAAAGGTGAGACAACATATGCTCAGAACAGTGGATCCATGAGTCATATTGATACAGAAAAAACAAGGCAAATACGGGAAGACAACTACAGCCAAAAGTATGTCCTTGAGCAGCAAAGACAAAATCAACCCACCAGACAATACGAATACAAGTCTACTCGTCGATAACTTGGTGAGTCTTCCCTCTCTGGATTACAATATTGTTGAAGATATGAAAAACACATGCGTGGACATCTCTCGTTATGAGTTAACCAAGATCAAGGGTCAACAAGATATTCTTTTGTGTGCACTGGGGAAAACTTCCACAGAAAATGTTGCCTCTTCCAGCAAGGGACCAAGAAAGTCTCCCGAATCTCTCGCATTTGTGCTCAACGCACTTCACATTGAGGGAGTGAACTCACTTTTCCCACCATTTTTTCTATCATTTGAAATATTCAACTTCATTTTCCAAAACTGTTTGGTTGACTCTAGCGCATTACTCAATATCATGCCACTCTCCATCACTAAACAAATCAACGTGCAATGGAGCATTACAACTATGCAAATCATCCAACTTGACGGAACATGTGTACTAGCCATTGGTGAACTCCGAGATGTGATCATCCATTTATCATCTGATGTACGAGTTTATCAGTGCATTAACATTGTGATTATGGACATCTTGGAAGCATATGGCTTATTGCTCAACTACGACTGGTCTAGCAAGTTGCAAAGGTATTTTTCTACAGATTTGTCACACTTATGGGTTCTGCACAAGGGTAGAAACAACTAGATCTAGGTGTTTTCAAAGAGATATATGAAACATAACATTACTCCCTTGGATGGTCAAAATGAACCATTAGATTTCGCATAACTTTTCTTTTGCAATTTCTTTCTGGAAATGTAGCTCAGGTGTTATCTTGCACAACTGAGCCCCACCCCACTAGATACATAGTTGGGTCTCCTTCATTTCCCAAGTGATGGAAATGAAACCTGTATAGTACATTGTAACAGTAGTAGTAATAGTGTTAGTAGTACTAGTGCGGCAGGTGGTCCTTTTACAGATGAGTTGTGAAACTTGTATTTCGACAGATCTAGAACATAAGATGGTTCTAAAGCGAGGTGTGTTTTGATAGACCCGAGGAAAAGGAAACACTTAGTCTCAGGTTGCTTGGATTTCGAGTGTGCGGATAATACTGCCGAATACGAAGCACTTGTTTGGGGCTTATAGAAAGTCATCACCATTAGCGTTGTTATGTTGAAAGTGGTAGGTGATTCACAGATCGTGATGTATCAGGTACGTAACATCATACATTGTGTATCACCTCGTGTTAGGAGTTACAAAAAAGAGGTATGGAGACTTATCTCTGACTTCCAAGCTTTCAATATCATCTCTGTACCAAGAATGTGTAATGCAATTGCAGATGTTCTGGAAAATGTAGCTTCTAGGATGACACTGCTTAGGGATATATTTTCTGTTGAAATTTTCTATAAGCCATCTATCCATGACAACATCACTAATTTATGTGTTTTTGATGATGATGAATAGATACTGCACTTCATGGACAAGACTAACATATTCAAGGACATAATGATAGATGAAGATGTGCACGAGAAGTCTCTACAAGACACAACTGATGACAGTAAATGCAACCACATCCCCAAGGGTGTGGTTTCATTAGAGACGATATATGACTTGCATAACCACTTCAAGGGACATAAGAATACTAAAACACAACTCCATACTAAGGAACGAATAGATTAATCAGGGAATAGATAGAGGTCCAAAGTTTGTGAATCTCGATACGTGTTGCACATAGAAAGAGTGGAAAGCCTTTGTCCACATGTTCAAACAGTACCTTAATTTATTTGAGTGGACATATGATGATTTGAAAACATATGACACACGAATAATCCAACATATCATCCCAATCAAGGAAGGGGCCAAACTGCTCTAGCAGAAGCTCGGAAAAGTACATCTGTCACTAGAGCCCCTTATTTAAAAATAGTTGGCTAAGTTGTTGGATGCTCAAATCATTTATAAAGTTTGTCATTCTACATGGGTTTCAAACTTAGTTCCTATCAGAAAGAAGTCAGGGGATATCTTCCTATGTGTTGATTTCCAAAATCTGAATCACACCTCAGACAAAGACAATTACCCTGTGTCATCTGGGGAACACATTTTGTAGATGGTATATTGGTCAAAAATGTTTTCTCTACTAGATGGTTTTTCAGGATATAACCTGGTTTTGGTAGCAGAACCTAACAGACTAAAAACTACATTCCGTACCAAGTGGGGTGAGTTTTCTTATCAAGGAATTCCATTTAGGATGTTAAACACATGCACAACTTTTGAGTGCGCTATGGACATCGCCTTCCATGGTCTCATCGGATAGAGAATTATGGTATACCTTGATGACGTAACACATTTTTTCTAGAAAACAATCAGACTACCTGCGCAACCTCAAGAAGAACTTTGAGTGATGTCGTAAGTACGGTATATCCTTGAATCCCAAGAAGAGCATCTTTTTTGTGTTTAAGGGGAATCTTCTTGGGCACACCATTGCCAAGATTGGGATCAAGGCAGTTTCAGACCAAGTACGGACCATCACATAGATTCCTCGTCTCCTATATAGGAAATCCATGCAATCCTTCTTGGGAAAGATCAACTTCCTCTAGAACTTCATCTCAGATTATGTGTAGATTGTCAAACCTATACAAGAGATGATCAAGAAGGATGCAGTTTACAACTGGGGGAAGACGTAAAAAGACACGTTCACCCATATCAAGTAGGTAAAAGGAGAAGCACATGCGCCATAAAACCTAGATTTCAACAAATATTTCTTGCTTTACACATTTTCTTTCAACTCTTCACTCGCTGCAGTGCTCACTCAGAAGGAGGAGCTCAAAAAATAATGTCCCATCTCCTTCATGAGTGCAATATTGCAGGGACCCAAGCTCAGCTAAATTGTCATGGATAAACAAGCATATGTTGTATACAAGGCAGTGAAACATTTTAGACCCTACCTATTGAAAAATCATTGCATAGTCTTTTTCTCACACCCAGGAGTCAGATCAGTACTTTTTCAACAAGAGTTGGGTTAAAGATAGGTGAATTGAATTCCAAGACTATAAGAGTATGATCTTAATATTAAGCTAGTTCACATTGTTAAGTTCATGGTCTCTGCAGACTTGCAACAAGAGTAGTGCATGCACAAGAGGAAGAAGAAGATCATGTCAGTTGGGAGTAAGAAATTGACATGTACAATTTAGAGAAAGAACCACCCACTTCACACAGTAACTCTTGGCACAAATAAGTGTGCCAGTATCTTGAGCACAACACCATGCCCTCTCACTTCTTTATGCAATAGAAGAGGGCACTCCGAATGAAATCCTTATCTTACCAGTAAGTGCATGAAGTGCTTTATAGGAAGCACCACAATGACATTTTTCTTAGGTATCTGGAAGAATAAGATTTATAGAGACGATTGCATGATCTTCATGACTGACCAGACAGGCATCACTTTGTAGGTAACAAAACAACACATAAAGTCATGAGAGTTGGTTTCTATTGCCCACATTGTTCAAATATCCAAATGCTTATGCTTGCAAGTGTCCGGTCTATCAGTGATGCACTGATAGAACTCGAAGGTCAGCTACCCCACTACAGCCTGTTGCAGTGGATGAAACATTTCGACAATGGGGATTAGACATCATTGGGGAAATTTTCCCACAATCATTAAAGAAACACTACTACATCCTCACTGCTATAGATTACTTTACATGGTGGATAGAAGCAGTTCTACTCAATCAAGTGAATGACGAGGAAGTCATCATCTTCCTTTAGCAGAACACCATTTCGAGGTTGGGCATTCATGTATCACTTGTTTTTGACAATGCAACTTACTTCTCTTCATTGAAATTTTATGATTCTGCATTGAAATATGGTATTGTGCTTAAGAATTCAGCTAACCACTACCCACAACGAAATGGTTTACCTTCAAAAAAACATAAAACACAGTGTCATTTACATTGAATGTATGATATAAGGCCTATGTTCTTCCCATTTGTTAAATATACCTGAAAAATTCATTAATACACGTAAACGGAATCTGACCTTGATGGAAATAAAACATTAGGCATGATTGGATGGTGTGCCTAAATGATACCATCAACATGGTATGTCGTGGTAATATTAATTTGTACACATATATAAATTAGAATTAGAATAATAATATAAAGGTGGTGCGGATAAACTTCCCCTCTAATACATGTTATATACATGGAAGATTTCAAGAAATTTTTAGAGTAGGTGATATACTTCCCAGATACGGACTTGGTGGGACTTTTCCCACTAGAAAGCTCTTGAAACTAGAATGAAATAGGCCAATAGGGTACGGGAGCATCATGGTCCAGTTAGAGTGTTATTAATGGAAAGTGTGCTCTTGAAACTTAAAGAAATAGGCCAATAGGGTATGGGAGCATCATGGTGTAGTTAGAGTTGTTATTAAGGGAAAGTGTGTTGTTTTAATTGCTATTTATTAATGGAAAGTGTGCTCTTCAAACTGAAAGAAATAGGCCAATAGGGTACTGGAGCATCATGGTGTAGTTAGAGTTGTTATTAATGGAAAGTGTGTTGTTTTAATTGGTATTATTTATTAGACGGATTGCTTTGAATTTATAACTTAATTTAGGTTAGATTTTAGATTTTTTTGATATATTGTAAATGAGAATGCTTTTCGGGTTAATTACATCGATAGGATTTGGTCGACAGTTCCAACCAACTAATGTGATTTATCATCAGGACAAAGGTGAAAAATCTATCAATCCTAAAGAATAAATAGCAAGGATGGATGAGTCCATAGTTAGTCATTAAAAATTTGTTATTGAATTAATTAAAATAATATTTATTTTAATATTTAGTTATAAACTAGCCACTTTGTAAATTAAGAAAAAAGTGTTTTGGTAAGAAATTACATGAGACAAATTTTTGGTCGGCGGCATTTTGAACCAACACATCATCAGTAGATAGAAGACCATGACAAAGGCTTAAATAGACGCAACGTAAGAGACGCATAATCTCAAGTAATGGCTATTTTTTGAAAAATAATATTTAAATTATTGATATTAATCTATAATTTGTTAAAACAAAATATTACTAAGTAACGACCTAGTTTTTGAAAGATATATTTAAATTAATTTATTAAAATTAAGTATTATTAAAAATTATATTAATGGAAAAATAATAAAAAAGTATAAAAATAACAAGAATAAAATTGTAAAGGTCAAACTCCAAACAAGGATTGGAGTCAAAATTATTAAAAATAAGTCAAAGAATCCTATTGAGACAAGATCACAATAATAAATAAAAATAATAATGGAAATTAACGAAAGAAAACAAAAGTATACACAAGTCAAATATCTCTCTCTTCTCTCTCTATGTATATATATATATAATATATATATATATATATACTCAAAGAAAAGCGGCAACAATAAAAATACAGGGCTAAGGCCCATTAAACAAATAACAAAAATACTAAAAGGATTTAAGAATGAATATGATGATAAAATACTTAAGAAAACATGAAGGATCAAGAATATAAACTCTAATGAAGAATAAACCAATAAAAAATACTATAAAAGGGACACTAATACCTACAAAGATAAATAAACAAACAAAATAAATCTCAAAAATAAACCTGAAAAACTAGGAGGACACGATAGGGACTCAACTTCTACTAATAATCCAACCATCATTTCTATTCAAATTATTGAGCCTTTTTTTATTTATAGGGCCTCCCTCAATTGACGATGATGGAAATGACTAACCCTAGCAATGACTTGCGCCTTCTTAATTCAGATGCGATTCTTAGATTTATCTACATGCTCTACAAAAGCAGAAGTGTAGGTGCTACCATGCTTGATGTTAGTGGCATGCTCATGAATCCTTTGATTAATACAACGACCAATGTCATCAATGTAGGGAGTCCCAGAAGAGCATGGGATAACAGAAAGACCCTTCATATCCTTGGGGTCCACTGGATCTTTTACAGATCTAAGGGAGCTCTGGATGGTATTTAAAGGCCTAAAAGTTGAAGCCACCTTATGCTTCTTTAGGACCTTCGTATCACAAAAGTCTGAATTTAGAGATTGTAAATTAGTCAATAAAATGATACGTGGTCAAACTGTATAGAGCAATCATTAGAATATAATTGATACTCTTATTAATAAATTAATTATTAATAAGGAATTAAGAAATTAGAAATAAAAAAATTCAATAAAATAAGGATGACATTAAAATTGAATTAAACTAAAATAAAATAATTTAAGAATTTATGTAATTTTTACTTTAATAAAAAAGGAGGAAATAACAGGGGAATAAAATCAAGAAGAGAGGATCAGAATCCAGCTCCTACTTAATTTCCAACCATCATCCCTGTTGAGATTGATTGCATGCTTCTCAATCTCAATAGTATCTCTTAGCTTCCTATGGTGGAAATAATCAACCCTAGAAATGACCCTCTCATCTTCAATGCAGACATGGTGCTTATGTTTCTCTACATGTTCAAGTAGCGCTGATGAGCAAGAATGGTTATGCCTAATGTCTACTGCATGCTCTTGGATTCTCAGGTTAATGGAGCGACAAATTTCTCCAATATAGGGAATCCCACTGGAACAGGGGATCGAGTAGGCCCCTTTCATGTCTTTAGGTCTATATCGTCCTTAAAAGATTTGAGAGAATTTTCAATTGTATTGAGGGGTTTTAGTGAATAAGAAACGTTATTCTTTTTAAGAATATGAGAAATCTTGTTAGTGGTCCCTTAGATAAACAAGAGATGCACCTTAGAGATAGGATCATCACGAGAAGGCTTAACCCTATATTCTTTATGATTTCCTTGAAAACCCTCGAGCCCTTGAGTTCTACTATAGCCATTATTTTCAAAAACTTTTAGAAGATGAGATTTTCCCTCCTCTAGGCGCTTCTCATTAGATATTCTTAAAGCAAGGGTTGAAAGAGTACTAAGAACCCTGATTTTTTGCATCGGATGTGGTATTTAGTTACGTTATGATTGAGATTTTGTATTTACTTTCTAAATGGGTGTTAATTTATTTATAAGTTAATTGAAAATGAATAAAGAATATATAATTATTAAAGTTTTCTTTGTGGTTAAGTTTGTATAAAGGGATTGGATTATATTATTATAATGTCAAAATCTTTTAAAATAAATTGTACTTTATAATATTAATGTATAAAAAATATATATATAAGGTGTACTTGTTTGAGAGATATTATGACAAAAAGGCTAAGGAATTCTATGAGCCCTAGATGGGTTCCATGACAAGTGAAGAGTACACTAATAATTTTATGGGGTTGTTGAGGCATGTGCCCTACCTCAAGGGTGAGAGGATAAAGATACAAAGGTTCATTAGTAGACTACCTTTAGCATTTAAAGATCAGATTGAGTATGATGAGTCTCAGTCATTGGAGGAAGTTATCAAGAAGTCGAAGCATGGTTATGAGTAGCCTAAATGCAAGTTAGAGCCTAAGCAAGATTGGAAAGGTAATGAGAAGACTAAAGGAAAGTAAGTTAAGAGTGAGGAAAACCTCATGATGCAGGTGACAAGGAGAACATAGCACCTCATAAGAAGTTCAATGTAATTGATAGGGGACATGGATTTAAGCCTGAGAAGAAGAATTAGGATAATGGTAGGAAACTTTTGAGGTGTTGCACTTGTGGTAATAGCATCACCCAAGTGAGTGTCCATTTCACCGTGGTGGAAAACCACAAATTTATAGTGCTTAGGAGGCACAAATAATTGGGGATGTTGGGCAAAGTATTCCTCAGATTTATACAACACCAGATAAAAAGTAGGTTAATCATCAAGCATCCATTATCAATATGGAAGGTAAGCTTTGTGATCAAGTTGTTACCATTTTGATTGATCTTGTATCTAATTATAGTTATATCAGTTATGAACTTGTGGATAAATGTTGCTTGAATAAAGAAGTGCACACAGAATCTTTCTTGGTACAATTAACTATAGGGACCAAGAGAAGAGTTTATCATTGGTGAGATCTTTTGCGTTTGAGCTTAATGGTATGCCTAGATTAAATAATGTTTACTTCCTCCAGATCCTACCATCCACGACTGTTTTTCTTAGAATGTTAGGGGAGGAAACCCATTTTTAAAAAGTACATGCATTATGTAGGTGGCTAGCCTATTGACAGGCCCTACATTAGAAAACAATGTTTTCATAGTCCAACGGTTATGAAGACACCTTACCCATCCAGTTGAGTAGGGTTTTTCTCAGTAACCTTTCACTAAGGTTCACTTCAAAACATATGTGAACATATGTGAGAATTCCTTTTGAAAGAATTTCATTGTCTATTTTGATGAAGTTGCTTATTGAATTTCCTACACCTTCTAAGATTTCAGGTTCGATTAAATGGATGTGTAAGTTAGGCATTCTTACACATACTAATGTAGTGAGAGACTTCATGATAAGAGCCTAAGAGGGTTGAAATCAGGTAACCATAGTTGCATTGATAAAATGAAATGTCCCCAAAACCAAGGATTTTGGTTAAAAACCTTATGCATGTCCTATAATTTTTTAAGGATACCACAAAAAATCCTTTTGAGTTGAATATCAACTCTATATTCTAAGAATATTTTTAGTATATCAATTCTTGGATAGTAGATGTGGAGGGCCAAAATCTGTTAATATGGAAAATAGTTTCTTTAGATAATTTTCCACCCTTTTGTGAGCAGCAGCATTTTCCACTTTAAGAGAATGGGTGTGCAAAGATTGATCTACTACAAATGTTTTACCGAAGAGATCCTTGTGTGCCGAAGACTTGTGTCTTTGCTTAAGGGCATCCTTGAAAGAGATGGGATTAGAAGTAGAAGGATCCCCTTGCCCTTGACACCACCAATTCAGCTTGTAATGTGAGAGAATCAAGAATCCATGGTGATTTCATAATAATATATTAAAATATCCTCCTTAAGTTTCCTTCCTTTGTGAAGAAGCGATTAAAAAACAACAATGATACTTGCATGTTCTCGAAGTTTGGCAGTGATCATAGATACTAAATCAACTACTTTTACCTTGATGTACAAATCCATTCGAGTAAAAGGCCTGAAAATATTGGGATTATAATAAATTTTTAGTTGTTATTCCTTTCTTTACCAGATATAAATGTAGATTTGGTTTCTTTAGGCCCTCCACTGGATGGAAGAAATGTTGGCCAAGAGTAGGAGTCGATATTCTATACAAATACCAAGTTACTAAGTCCCATTGAGCCATTATGTCAAATATATTACAAGTTATCTTCCTTCCCCCCCACCTTTAGCATACATGTTTATACGAGCACTCTATACTAACATGCCTCTTTCGAAGGCTACTGAATTGGTGCATGCAAGAGAAACATTTTCATGCCTTGTTCTTCCTGCCCATTCTAGGTATAGGATGAGGTCATCACAGTCAAAGGCACCACATATTGTTGATGCTTTACAAACACATCACATGCTCTATCTAAACTACAACAACAAACTAAAATCATCATAGTCCATGAGCGTACATCTTGTTCATACAATTCATCAAACATTTTGTGAGCATCACACACGCTCTCACCTACGGAAAATATTTTGGAAATCGCAAACTCGAGAGCCCATTCAATACTAATGCCGCATAGCAGAAGTCATCGTTCTCACGTAAAATTGACCTTGACAGCAGGTGAAAAAACTTGAGGTGTGTCAAGAGAAAGCACCAACTGTAGGAATCCCATGACATGATGCCCTTAAATGTCATCACCCTAAAGTGTCCAAAAATGTGTCTACCGTATGTTTTCTTCAGTTGTGGATTTATGTCTAGAAAGCATTTTCCCTTAAGAGGAACTCTCCATTTGTCATCTATTAAAAAATTTCAAATGATTACTTTGCTTTCGATGACCATCCAAAGCTTGTTATAATATGTGAATAAACTACAATAAATTATTTTTCCATGTTGTTAATAAACAACGTAGAATGGCTAGCATTACTTGTCGCTTAACTTAATTATTGAACTTTGAAAGGTATGAATTCATCAACACATTTGAACAAATGCTACGTTGTAGATACTCTTTCTCAGCATAAATATAGTTCAAAAAAAAAACATTAATTGGGGTTGATACCAAGGGATGTAATCATAATAATGGGAAAGGTATAAGTGTTAATTTTAAATTTTATGTGCATAAAGCATTGAGTTTAATTGTATTAACCTTATTTAACCATATCTATTAAAGTTCGTTGCTTCATAGCTAATATTTTTTTGACAATTTTTTTTTACAAAATCAAACTTTTTTCGAGGTAAAACAATCATAATGTGAAATTATTATGTTGTTTCATTGAAACATTTCCATACTTGTATTTAATTTGGTAAAACCAAGTATCTTACAGAGTCATAAAAATTTGTAAGTTGGAAAAAACAAATTTTAGTTATAATGGCTTCAGGCTCCTTGCAAGCACATCAAACCATATACTTGTGCACCATGCCTTTCTTTTTCATTCCTTATCCTATCTAACAACAACACCAAATGTCAAAGGGATTTTGGTATACAATGCTTAAGTAGAGTCATGGAAACATGTTGTCAACTACCTCTTTGAATTTATAATAATATTTACCAATAATAAGTAATAATTACTATTTATGCAATCTATTAATAATTAAGTTATTGTTGTAGTGGCTACAACACCCTCGAAAATTTTGGCCTGCATCCAAATTTTAGAGCCTTCCTTGGTTTTTCCAATGATGGTTGCAAATAGCTGGGCTCATTCCATGAGCTCTTTTAGAGTCTTTTACACCCTTTCCTTGTCCAACCAATGATCATCTCTTGGCATGTTGATTTCTTTTTCATGTTTGTGGTCTTGTTTTGTAAATTTTGAAGGTTGATCATTGTGTGCATCAGTTATCTTCACTCTGTGAACATTGTTCATACTCACACACAAGGTTGTTTGCATTGTCATGCAAGTGTCATCACGTTTTTTCAAAGGTCTTTCTCAAGTGTCACACTTTTCACTCTTAACCTCAGGATAGTCTCACTGAGCACATGTTTGTCTTGTTGATTTGTGGTGTCATATCGTCGAGTCATGCTAAGTGTCTGATCAAAATGTCACATCTACTCAAGTTCACTTGTTTTCGGGCTTAGCCATTTTCCATGAAAATTTGTCGACCAGACAAACCCCTTCAACTAAACCTAGACTAAGCTAAACTACGTAGTCTCAGCTCTCTATGACCCTTCTCTATTGCCTAGAATTGCGCAGTTCTTGAGGTTTTCCTCCTTGGCAACTACACTGCGCAATCCTGGATGTGAGTAGGATGTCTGTCTCCTAGAATTGCGTAGAATTTGTATCAAGTCCTGATCCACTGTGTGCTTCCTGCAACATCAATTATCAAGCCTCCCTTTGGTCAACTGGAAATATGCATTGCACTCCTCTCTAGAATTGCGCAAACATACCCAAATTCCTACCCTATATTACCTACAAAAATTGTGCAGTCATGGTAAGTCGTGCCTCATGCTAGCTTGCTCTGTACTGTCCCTGAAAATTGCGTAGAGATGGCTTGTGCACCTGTTGCTTCCCCACTTTTCCCTATTTCCAGGAATTGCACAACCACTGCGTGTCCTACAATGTCTCTTAGAAATGCGTAGTTATGACTAGAAGCTCCCCACAGCCAGACATGCCCTACTTTGGAAAATTGCACAAAATTTCCTTCTAGTGGCCCTTTTTTCCCAAGTTTGTCTCCCTCCTAAAAATTGCACAGGTTCGTAGCTGGACCCCGAGTGACCTGCTCAATCCTCACCCTAAAATTTGCGCAGACTTGTCCAGTAGTTGCCCTGGACATCCTACCTTGTCTTCCTCCTAGGAACTGTGGAGTTTTGCCTCACTAGGTTCCACCTTACATCAATCATTGGTTTTCTTGATTGGGCAATTTTTCTTCCCACTTCCATCTATGCAATTTTCCTGATAGTAATCTAGAGCCTCTCATCCTAGCTTGAGCTATGCTCTATGCATTTTTAGTGTCTTATCCTTACCCCCAGTCACTTGGACCCAAAACCAAAAAAAATGCATCATGCTAGACTAGGAGATTTCTTGATTTGATTTCGTCCCATCATGAGAGAATTGAAGGAACATGTACATTAATTGAACATGGCATGATAATGAATGGGGTGAAGAAGGAGCGCATGCTAGAAGACTTTCTTGCAACTGAATGAAGGTACCAATCACATGGAGCAACAACCGAAAGGGATACATGCTTTTGAACCATCAAGCAAAGAACAAGACCATCGAATACCCTAAAACACTTTTCCATGCCGATGTGAAGACAAAACACACCGAGAGCACATCCATCACTCAGGAGGATATCATCTCAACATGGGCACACACTCAACTAGTACATGTTAGCAATGTCATGTCAAGTTGTGTCATGATTTTACTTGACCACATCACTACTATGGGCCATACTTGTTGTAATCACATGTAATGTAATGTGAAAGTCTAAGAGACGCACATATGAAGTTGAAGATTTGCTTCAGTTGAAAATTTGTAGGTAGTTGAATGGTCATGAGGGAAGTCCAAGATACACAAGGGTCAAGCATCACCCATGGCTATATATACCCCCTCATTATATGAGCAAAGGAGTTTGCACCATGGCTCCTCCCACATAGCCTTGAGAGTATGTAGTTTGTTCTTTGAGGAGTGAGGAGTGCCTCCAATGTCCCACTATTGGAGCTAGTGATGTATGGTGTACAGATGTGTCTTGGAACTTTTTCTTAATTCAAAAGCCTATCTCAGGCCAGCATGTTTTCATGCATGTTTTGTATTAGTTTGTAAGACTATTCTTTAAATGTTTGTAATGAATGTTTTCTTAACTTATACTAATATAGTTTAACTACCTCGGTTATTTTAGCACTTACATTGTTGAAGATGTGTTGTATTGTTTATCACTACTGTCTTGTCCATGTGGACTACTCCGCTGAACATTAGACAAACTATTGTTGTTTTCCTTGGTTATAATGACCATCACCCCCATGTGGACTACTCCGTTGGATAGTGTACATTATTTCCCTTGCACTTTGGTTTTAATCATTGCCGCATCTGCTATGGATTATTCCACTGGATGCTAGATGAATCCTTGCTATTTGGCATGTGTCTTTCCTTGGGTGGTACTACTACCTCTCATCTAGAGGCTCACTTTTACCCTCTCCCTTAAATTAAGAGGATCCAGACACAAAGTTAGATTACACACTCACCAGGAATACTCACCTCGCTTTCTTGAAGTTACAAGCATAACACTCTCATGTGCTGAATAATAAGAGCTAAGGAAAATCTTTAAGAAAATGGAAAATGGGCCATCATACTAAATGGAACTCCTACATCAAATGTTGTGAGGTCTAGTTGGGACTTCATACCGGGGAGATTCCCATAATGTTGGCGGGTCCAATACCGTCAACATTTCTGGTGCTAGAAGGAGAGTCACTAGTAGTTTATGGCTAAATATCCTCTCAACCCCACTCATCTATCATCTGGTCAAGCCACTAACATGAAATCCCTCTCTCCCATGCGTAACTCTAAACTTGGTTACTCCTCACCTCCCAGACCCAAATAGGAAATTTCATATCATCACATCTGTGTTTTCTATCCCATCACCCGTCAATTTGCTAAATATGTTGGACTGATTCCAAGAGTACACAGTCTTCCCTCTACACAAAGGAAGCAAAATACTACACACACATGAGTGTTAGTCTCGTTTGTTGAAGAAATAATCCTCACCACTCTTGAAGAGATGGAAGAAGTTGTTGAGAATGAAGACGAACCTCCTATTTTCCTAGAAGGAGACGAAGATAACAACTTACTCTTGGGCTTAGGTTTCGACAGAGGCAGTGGAGGGCAAGGCAATGGAGGAGGTGGAGGTGGAGACGAACCAACAGATTCAAAGATTGAACTATCAGATTCATAAGAAGAGGAGGACGAAGAAGAGGACAATACAGCTTATTAAAATATGATATGGATGAGATAGGGCGCATTGCTACTCCTGGGTTTCTTTTACAAGATGCCAAGACATGTAGAGAAGTTGTTAACAAAATATGACCCTGATAGAAGATTGAAGGCAAAAGACCATCTAGAAACATTCTACCTACATCTATAGACACTCAAGCTATGTTATGATTATATTTCATGTAGATTGTTTCCATTTACCTTAGATGTCAGAGCAATTGTATGGTACCATAGCCTTCCTGTAAACTCCATTTAGAATTGGGGGATGTTCAAGAGAATTTTCCTTGAAAAGATTGCTGACAACAAAACCCCACCATGTTATTGAAAGAGTTGGGTAGTCTGAAGATGAAGCAGGAAAAACGGGTGAAATATTTTAACTATAGGTTTAACTGTATCTTGAACAAGTTCGATGGAGACACCAAACCTCATGACTCTATCACAATTGACTACTACACATCCACACTACCAACCAACATTGTGCAGGTCGTTAAGTGAACTGCGAAACCAACACTTTTGTAAAACTTCCAAGAGGTAATTGGTGTAGAGAAAGGCATGCACACTATTGGAATCATTGTAGATGACGAACCAACTAAGGACTCCAAAGACATGGGCAGGAGGTCTCGAACTTCTATGAGTAAGGTAAAGGAAAAGGAAGCAAGCGAGATTTCAAACCTTACTTATCTTGTCAAGCCCTTGAGAACTGAAGTCTCTGAACTCAAGCAATGAACAGCCGAGACAGTTGTGAGTAGTAGGCCTCCTAGATTCACGTAGAAGAAGAATGTGACATCATGCAACAACATTATCCACCTGACTGAATTTGAAGAGTGCTCTAAAATTGTGCTCCACCTAGAAAAGATTGTGACGGATCACTTTTGGATAGTCCACAAAGATTGACATTTAGAAAAGACTTGTCTAGAATGGAACCAAGTGATGAGCACCATGGCTACAAGGTTGAAAGATCATTTTAAAGCTAGTGAGTAGGTTTTGCTTAAGGATGAACATGAAGAGGAAGTTTCCATTTTTGAAAAATCTCTAAGTTCTAGGCATGTCATCAACATGTATCAATGTCTTAACACTACACAGAAGACAACCATAGAGAAGGAGCCTCTGAGTGACCGTCCAACACCAAAGCAAAACAATCAATATAATTTGTGGAGTCAAGAGGCCCCCACTATTTTTGAGACGCCCAGAGAAAAGGTGAGACAACATATGCTCAGAATAGTGGATTCACTAGTCATATCAATACAGAAAACACAAGGCAAGTCCAGGAAGACAACTATAGCCAGAAGTACGTCCTTGAGCAGCAAAGACAAAATGAACCCACCAAAAAATACGAATACAAGTCTACCCCTCGATAACTTGGTGAGTCTTCCCTCTCTAATTACAATATTGTTGAACATAAGAAAAACATCTGCATAAACATCTCTCTTTATGAGTTAACCAAGCTCAAGGGTCAACAAGATATTCTTTTGTGCAGACTAGGGCAAACTTCCACAGAAAATGTTGCCTCTTCCAATAAGGGACAAAGAAAGTCTCCTGAATCTCTCGCATTTGTGCTCAATGTGCTTCACATTGAGGGAGTGAACTCATTTTGCCCACCATTTTTGCTATCATTTG
The DNA here is from genome assembly GCA_000404065.3 of Pinus taeda. Lineage (NCBI taxonomy): Eukaryota > Viridiplantae > Streptophyta > Pinopsida > Pinales > Pinaceae > Pinus > Pinus taeda. The sequence goes on along the minus strand of APFE030842494.1, from coordinate 87,076 downwards.
AAATATTCAACTTCATTTTCGACAATTGCTTGGTTGACTCTAGCACATTAGTCAATGTCATGCCACTCCTCATCGCTAAATGTGCAAATCATCAAACTTGATAGAACATGTGTACATGCCATTAGTGAACTCCGAGACGTGATCATCCATTTATCGTCCGACGGACGAGTTCATCAACGCATTAACATTGTGACTATGGACATCCTGGAAGCATATGGCTTATTGCTCAACTGAGACTAGTCCAGCAAGTTGCAAGGGTATTTTCTATAGACTGGTCATACTTATGGGTTCTGCACAAGGGTAGAATAACTAGATCTAGGTGTTTCTAGAGAGATATATGAAACATAACATTACTCCCTTGGATGGTCAAAATGAACCATTGGATTTCGCATAACTTTTGTTTCGCAATTTAATTATGGAAAAGCAGCTCAGGTGTTATCTTTCACAGCTGAGCGCTACCCCACTAGATACACAGTTGGGTCTCCTTCATTGCCCAAGTGATGGAAATGAAACCTATACAGTACATTGTAATAGTAGTAGTAGTAGGGTTAGTAATACTAGTGCGGCAAGTGGTCCTTTTATAGATGACTTGTGAACCTTGTATTTCGACAGATTTAGAACACAGGATGGCTCTGGAGCTAGGTGTGTTATGATAGACCTGAGGCAAGGGAAACACTTAATCTCAAGTCACTTGGAGTTCGAGTGCACAGATAATACTATCGAATATGAAGCACTAGTTTGGGGCTTACAGAGAGTCATTACCATCAACGTTGTTGTGCTAAAATTGGTAGGTGATTCAGCGATCATGGTTCATCAGGTACTGTTAGGTCCATATAATAGTAGTGATTACCTCATTACTATTGTAGTTGTATCCCTTATTAATATTTTTGAGCCCCTATTGTCCCCATATTTTTATTACTGTGCCCCATATAATCCCTCTATTGTTATTTTTGTGGCTTTATATTGTTATTGTTAGGTTAGCTAGGTTACATTGTGATTCCCTAGACTCATATATATAGAAAGGAGGTTTCGTCATTTGTATCATTGAAGAATTATTCATTTGTGTAATGTAAAGGAGTTTTCCCCCTCGAAGAGCCTGAATTTGATCTCTCTTTTCTATCTTTTTGTGAGCTGGTTTCATAACATTTGGTATCAGAGCTTTTGATTCTAGGGTTTTGCTGCTCCAAATAGGTCATCGTGGCGTTTTCACTATAACATTTTTTCTGCGACTTTTTAGAAGAAAAAAAAATCCATTTGAGACGAAATCGCACTGAACCTTGGGTCCAAATTTCAGAGCTTTTCGCACTATATTTGCAGAGATATGATCTGAGGAAGTTGGTCTTTTTGCAGACTCCTGAATTACATTCCAAACAGGTGACCTGGGGAAAATCATCATAACTTTCTCTCTCAGAATCAGATTGAAATTCTATCAGGAGGTACAAAAAGAGGACAGATTGTAGTTTCTTGTATATATTTTCCAGTGCCATAGGTTGAAACAGTGACACGCGACACTTCATACAAGTTCGCTCTTCTGGAAAGGTCTATAATCAGGTCATCTTGGGAGATTGTGCATAACTCTTTCTTGGAGAATCCAATTTGGATTAGACTGGTGGCATTGAAAGAGGACGTAGAGTGCTACTACAGATTGCAATTTCAGAACTGGATGATCTGAAATTATAGAGATACATCAGATTCAATATCAATCTCCTACAAAGTGAAAAAAAAGGTGTGTATTTTCTTCAAAATTTTGCTTAAGCTTGGTTTGAAAAATTAGTTTGAAGGAATTCAAAGGGCATAGTAAAGCATTATTATTGGTAATTGATGCCCCGAGGAAAGAAAATGCAAACACCTAGTAATCAACCTGAAAGCTGTAGCATGACTCATGAAGAAGAGGAAGAAATGCAACATGATATATCAAAATTATGAGACCAAGTGCAACAAGTGTCACTTGCACAAAAAGTAACAGAATCTAAGATGAAAGATGTAGAAGCTA